>PVIU01007246.1:0-93574 GCA_004026605.1 Ondatra zibethicus | reverse complement strand
GTGTGTGTGTGTGTGTGTGTGTGCGCGCGTGCATGCGCGGTGAGTGAGTGTTTGGTGTGCTCCGTTTGTCTGGTGAGGGGCGCTTGGAATGTGACATGTATTTGGTATGTGTGTGTGCGTGCTGTGTTGGGTGGACTGAGATGCTGGAAGATGAACAAGCAAAGCAGCTTGATGGAGAGAAGACTAGTTAAGGATGCATTAAGAGCAGAATGTGGTGGGCCTTAGGAACGTGGCAAGCTTATCAGAAACACCATATTTAGTGTATAGTGGGGTGGAGGGACTGGGAGGCAAAAAAAAATCTTTCTTTAAATAAAAATAAATGAAACCAGGGTTGGGAGAGAGAAGTGGGAGGGTACTGAGAAACAATAGGGTAAGGCTGTGAAGCCCGATGGGGGGGGGTGTCAGGAAAAGCCGACCTGAGGGAAAAACAAGGGCTGCTGAAGTGTTGCAAAGGATCCTAGAGATGAGGTTTTTCCAAACCGGATTCCTGTCAGAATCACCTGATGCTAGTGAAAAATACAGATCCCTAACCTGACCAGCCATGGCCACACTTACATCTGGGGAGAGGGGTGCCAAAAATCTCCATTTTAATACTCTCCTGTAAGCGAAATTGGGAATCAGCCAGGTTAGAAAAGCCCTGCATTTGAAGAGGAAGAAGACTCCAATATGGAGTCCTCTAAGCACTGGGAACTCAGGGGGTGTGTTCACATGTTCATTGGTCTGAGAAAGAGAATAGCCAGCACTAATCCAAACCAGACATACCCACTCCTTAGTCTCCAGAGTCCAGCCAATCAAAATCACATGGGCACGAGGTTCTCCACAAACCCTCATGCTTCATTTTTGCTTTCAGACATTTTAGAAAATATATTTCCTGTGGGCATGTAACTGCAAAATTATATGAACACTACATACTATTTGTCACTACGGTAGTACCATATCACTAAACAATCATGTAAATACCTGTAATTATTGAGCTAAACCATAAAGTAGTCAGAGAACAAACACATGGGGCATCATCCTGTGGTCGTAGTTTGCCAAGTCATCACAAGGAGCCTTGGCTCTCTCAGAGAGCACAGCTGGGAGTCAAGCAGCCTCCATTCTAAACCAGGTAGGTTGGAGTTTGCAGAGTCATCGTGAGGAACTTTGATGTGTGCACAGGAATAACAACAACTGCATTCCACATTCTAGAATGTCACTGACCTGGTACGATGCATCGTCTCAGGGCCTGTTTTCCCTTGGGGAAAAAAAAGCAAGCACAACTCAGTGTGGGGTTTCCCAGTCCCTGCTCTCCATTATTGACAGGGTTCAGGAAGTGAAGAGATACATCATAGTGGAAATAAAAATTATTCATTTGAGTGCCTGGTACTATGGGCACAACACTGTTGTAGGTGCTAGCAAGCAACACACATCTCTGCTCACCAAGCATCTACTTAATGTGCTTTGTGGTGAACAAAATATACTCTTCAAAGACTTTTTTTTTCTTTTTTTGGTTTTTCGAGACAGAGTTTCTCTGTAGCTTTGGAGCCTGTCCTGGAACTAGCTTTTGTAGACCAGGCTGGCCTCGAACTCACAAAGATCTGCCTGCCTCTGCCTCCTGAGTGCTGGGATTGAAGGCGTGCACCACCACTGCCCCACCAAAGACCTTTAATATTTGCCTTAGATCTTGGTTAAGTATGCATTACCTACCAGTCCAGGGACCATAATTCCTAAAATGGTGGAGTCCAAACCAAAATAATTTGTTTTCAAGCACTAGGTGCTACTATTTTCATTAACAGTACACATTTGCAAAACACATGGGAAATTAATTTTTTTTAGCCTTCTCTAGTGGCAGCATGTAATGGTGACTAAAACCAGCCCATGTTTTAGAATCTCAATTGCATTTACAAGTTGTCTAGAAGGGCTTGAGGTGTATCTCAGCAGTAGAGTGCTTGCCTAGAATATGCAAAGCCCCAATCCATCCTACCCAAAAAATAGATCATAAAATTTATCTAATATTTAAGAAAAACATTGGGTCAATTAAGGGTTTAGATGACCACACTGTAATGAAATGTAATTAATTCTCCTACTTGGTATAAAGATATTAATGTCAGAGTTACTTACTATCCAGCCTACTTTTGAAAAAAAAAACAAACAAACAAGGCATTGTTTAAAGTAGACTGAATACTTTTCCTTTGCTTGTGCAATGTTTAAATAAGTCTAACAATCACTTTAGGTAAATACAAAATGATCCACTGCTCTCAGACAAAAACTTGGTATGGATGTTATACATAAGAGCATTTTTTCAGGTTTTATAGGATTGATTATTTGGAGACACTGAAGGCAGCCTCTTTTTTTCAATGAAAATTTTAGTGTTTTCACAACTCTATGTTTATACTTAAAAACAGTACCAAAACTGGTCTCCTTTGTTTTTAGTTCTTATTTTTTTTGACAGTGAAGCTTATATAACATGTGGATAGATTTTTGAATCACTGATATTTGTAAAATTATTTCTCCTGCAGATGCCTCAGGGTTTGAGTCTTGCAATCAAAGATCATTTAAAATATATCAGAATACATTGACAAGGAAATGTTTTCTTTACACTTTAGTGGTTAAGAAACTTTCTCTTGGCTCAAACACCTAGAATAGAGCCAACCTGTAGATTCAAAGTCCTCAAGCTGAATTCTGACTCATTGATTGCATACTCATTCCAAGGCCACCCTCAAAAGAATCACTTGTGCTTATATTAGCTATGTGCAGGTCATGGAGGATTTCAAATGCTACACTTTTTTATTTAATTTTCCTTAAGGAAGTAACAGTAAATCTTTCAAAGTGTCAGTATACATGGAGCTTAAGAATGGAATTTGAAAATTCAAAGGAAGCATTCAATGCAAAGAACAATGATGCCATCTTCTGTATTTGAGCCACACAGAAATGTATTATCTTGTAAAGAATCTATCTTTGGGTTCGTTTTGTTTTTAAAGAGGGACCATATGGGGTCTTTGCCGGAAGAGATGCATCCAGGGGCCTTGCCACATTTTGCCTGGATAAAGAAGCACTGAAGGATGAGTACGATGACCTTTCTGACCTCACTGCTTCCCAGCAGGAGACCCTGAATGATTGGGAATCTCAGTTCACTTGTAAGCATTTATTTATATTTTGCCTGGATCAAATTTCTACCAGTAATGCAGATTCATGATCAAATAATAGTTATTACTAAGCATCCTGAAACTTGAGTGCATTTTGATAGGCCCCTAAATTTTTGGATTGATCAAGTTTGTGGCATGGAGTAATGGTAGCAGTGCTGAGTCATTTGCTATGATGACATACCAGTTTTTAGCCTGTCCTCTACAGAAGCTTGGGCTTCTGATTTTGTTGTGTAAGTTTTTGCCTAAAGGTATTAAGATTCCATATTGAGTGTGTGGGGGAAAGGACAATGGCCCTCTTGCCTCCATGAAGAGAGATTTTCACAAGCCCTCTCTTGTAGCACTTAACTGTTTAAAAGCAGCCCACAGCTCTGTGTAAGAATGGGAGACTTGTATTCTTCCAAACAGCTTCTCATTGAATCTAATTTAGCCTAAGTATAAATTAGGCCTCATCTATAAATGCTGCTTATAATCTACCCAGCAACAATGTTGTTAGCTGCATTGTTGTTAAAGAAAAAGGAAGCACTTGTTTCAGGCTTATGCTGTATATGGGAGGGGGGTAAAGTCTTTAGAATTAAGGTGGAAATAAGGGGTTAAATTTAAATCATGAGAATGCAGGGATTTGCTTCAGTCGAACCTAAGTTCCAATTATCACTTTAAGATTACTTCACTGCCACAGATTTGAACTATACTAATCTTTGTCAGATTTTATGGAATGTATGTGAAGACCATGACAGCTGCTGTTGGAGAAAGATGATTTTCCATGAAGGGGAAGCTTTTTATTTACTTATCTCCACAATCGGTTACCTAGTACGTGCTCTTTTAGCTCTGTCCAACCATATTTTTCAGAATAACCTGAGAGAGTTCTTGGTTAATAATTAGCCAGATGTGACACTACCTTTTGAGTTTGGATCTCATACAGACCTAGTATAGCTTTCGAGCCAGGACGCAAATCTTTGGACTTTGAAAACAGCCCAGATGCCTTTGTCATCATGAAACTAATGAGTTATAATTTAGAATCCACAAAGCTCTGTGTTCTAGAGCTTTCTAGCGTCCGTGGGAAACGGGTGATATTTTTCTTTTGCCCACCACCCCTTTCACCTAGGACTAACCCCCGTTGTGACACCTGAGCTACACTCAAAGTCATTGTGGATTCCCCTTAAGCAGATTTCCTGGGTGCCACCACCACCACCCCCTTATGCTACCTTCAAAGAGGGAAGCTTCAGTTGTTCCCAATGATTACTGCACAGAAGCAGCTTTAGTTACCTGTTTAGGCGGGTTGGTTACTCCTCTCATCCCTCCCCATTTCAGAAAGGAAATTTACATTCACCCTGGATTCACTTGGTTATAAAGGAGTGTGCCAATTCTGACTTCACACCTAACTCTCAGTCATTTGGTTCATAAGCTGTCTAATGGATGTTTCCAGGGATTTTTGAAGCTATCTCATACCCTTCCCTTTAATTCCTAAGGATCTTACTTCTTGCCCTGGTTCCTTCACATCTGCCTCTGCATACCAGCCTCCTGGTCACCCTGTCAACTGCTCTTACTGAGATCCGCCCTTCATATCTTGGTGATAACGTTGCCGGAGTGCTATGTTGCTGTGTCATTCTTTTTCTTATAAACTTTCAGTACCTTTGCCATGAATAGGTGAAGTTCAGGTTTCTCGGGCTGGCTTTTCAGGTCTTTCATAATAGCCCACATGCTGATCAGCCCGATGTAGCTCCTCCTATTTCTAAATGCCAATTCTACTCCTGACAACATGTTCTTACTGGCTTTCCAGATATGCTCAGTCTTGCCTGTGTACCTTTGAATGTGTTTTCATTTTTCTGGAAATAACTCTCACTCATAGTCCATCCATACATTTTCCAAATCATATCTTTCTTCCATGAAGTGCTCTACAGCCCCCTAATTCATAGTGAGCTCTTACTATAAACACTCCCTACAGAGTGCTCAGTTCACTGGCATTGCTTGTTGCTTTATAGTTCTCTAATTTGAACAAAACTCTTAATTCCATTTTGGGCAAGGAGTATGATATAATCCTTTTATATCCTCCAAGACACCTAACACGTTGCTGAGTGTATTGTTTGGACCTCTCATTTAAAATTAAATGTAGTGGGTTTTGTGACATGAGAATGACCATTTATATTTCCTTCTCTGCCCCTCCAGTCAAGTATCATCATGTGGGCAAATTGCTAAAGGAAGGGGAGGAACCTACTGTGTACTCAGATGATGAAGAACCAAAAGATGAGAATGCTCGGAAGAATGATTGAAGCATTCAGTGGAAGCATATCTATTTTTGTATTTTGCAAAATCATTTGTAACATTCCAGTCTGTCTTTAAAACATGGTGATTTCAATATTTAGAAAAGTTTTGAACTTGCTGTAAATTTTTTTAATTACCATCACTAGTGACACTGACAAAATTGTCTTAGAATGCATGATGTTTGTGTCACACATCCAGAAAGTGAGCTGCGGTGCTGTCATGCAAATGTTAATGCTGTTTTTCTTCTATCTGTAGTTAGAACAAGCGGAAATGCAATTTGATTTTTCTGAGAGAGAGCAAAGACTTGGGTGTTTCCACGAATTGGTCAGAATGGTAAATGTACACAAACTGGTCAGAATGGTAAATGTACTGGGAATGAAGAAGGATCAACTTCTAGTCACACTGGTCTCTGAAAACAAGCCCATTTTATTCAATTGACTTAACTGCATGATTTCTGTTTTATCTACCTCTAAAGCAAATCTGCAGTGTTCCAAAGGCTATGGTATTGATTTAAGAGAGAAGTTCAGGAACAAAATGAAAATTCGATGTTGGGCTTAGTTGGCACAAATACATTTCCTGTGTTTCTGGACTGATTTAACTGTCCTTGTCCTCATGTGGACACTCTCAACATATACAGTAACTCCCTCTCACACACAGTAATTGACAGATGGGGCTAAAACAGCATCTGACAAAGTAAAGCTTTGAAAAACAACCCTAAACACATGAAGATCATGGGTCTGGCTTCCCAGTCTTGTTGCTTGTAGCAGGCAATGGTTATGTGGTTATTTGACCAAATGTGAAATTTGAGTGGAACCTAGAGGGCAGGAACAGGTGTGTGCTTTTCAAAAAGCCTTCACCGTCATCTCTGAAGAATGAGAAAACACTACATGGCATTAGCTGAGTGATTATTAAAGGAAAATACATTCCTAAGGTAACAGTTAAATCTGTGTTGTTACAAAATCATAGTCACTTCGAAAGTAGTAGTCAAGTGTCTAGGTCTTGGATAATACTCTTTGGTTAATACTAAACCTAGCTTAAGTAGACTCTACAGTTGTATAAATTTGTAAAAGTATTATATGAACAACTAGTGAGGTTTCAGACTCTTGTAATTGTAGTTAATAGTCATTGTATTTTCTTGTGAGCTGTGTTTAATGGTTTTACCTCAAATCAGAAACAAAATGAAGTGTTTGGGTCAGTTAATAAAAAGGTTTTACCCAGTATAGTGTAGCTCGCTTGTTTTAATATTTTTAACCCTAAACTGGGGGATGGAGTAGTGCTATGTGGTGGCTGTCTTCTGGGCATGACATGGCTGTTGCACCCAGGAATTCTCAGCAGCTGTGGTTACCTGCTCACCAGCCAAAACTCAAGCACCAACTGAAGAGGAGCTCATAATCCCACTCCATCTGAGGAGCTCATAATCCCACTCCATCTGAGGGGTTCATAATCCCACCCCATCTGAGGTTCATAATCCCACCCTATCTGAGGGGTTCAATCCTACCCCATCTGAGAGGTTCATAATCCCGCCCTATCTGAGGGGTTCATAATCCCGCCCCATCTGAGGGGCTACTGTAGTTGATGACAAGTAAGGTGGGAGCAGTCAGTTTTCTTTGAAGGTGTGGCCACTAATAGAGTATTCATCCTCTAGTACCTGGTACTCACACACGTATAGGCAGTGCTAATTTAGATGTAGTAGAATATTTGTTTAAGGACTAGGGGACATGTTTGGGAGGGTCCAGGAAAGCTGAAGTTTAGATATGGTCATAACACATTGTAATCATGTGTAAAATTCTCGAAAAGATAAATTTTAATAGTTACATCAGATATAGTCATTTGACCTTAGCTTAAAATTGAGTTTAACTTTTGGGTGTTAGACTTCTATGTGTACTAAGAAGAACCGTGTAATTCCACCACTAGAAAACTGAGGCAGGAAGACTGAACAATATTGAGACTTGTCAAATTCTGCCTCTGAGTCAGCTTTCTAAACTGAAGTTCAGAACAATGTTATTAAGAACTATTACTACTGAAGGCACTGGGGTTACCAAGTGTTAAGGAAGTTTGGGGGTTTGTGGTGGGAGTATTTGGCTTTTATTTTCCTAAATATTTTTATTATTTGAGAATTCCAAACATGCCCTGTGTTTTGATCATATCCACACACACACCCACTTTACCCCTAACCCTCCCAGACTCACTCCAAACCCTTCCCTACAATATGGCCTCTTTTTGCATAAACAAGTTCAATTTATGCTGCCCATAGGCAAGAAGCCATTAACTAGCCTGTGGTCAGCCTACCTGGGGACATGGGTTGCCTGTTTATTATTCAGAACAAGCATCTATACAGTCCTTAATGTTTTAGAAAGAGCTTATGAAACCCAGCAAGGAACATTAAGAGCCCTAAAGTGCCCAGAGTTAAAGTTACAGTCTATACCTTCATTATATAATACTTTGAAGCAGTTTGCTATTTTATGTACAAATACAGTTAACTCTTGAATGATCAAAGACAAATTATGGGCCTAAGCTTCTTGGACTAAACTCCCCATTCCACATCCATTTATTTTTGGACATTCATAAATTTTAGGTTTCACACACAACTGAGGGAATGAGATGAAATTCAATTCCATAGAGTCAGTTTTGCTACCATTTAACAGCACTGATAAAACATACTGTGCCAAACATGGTGGCATACACCTATAATCCCAGCACTTGGGAGGCTGAAGCAGAAGGATCAGAAGTTCAAAACCAGCCTGGGCTACAAGTGAGACCCTGTCTTGAAAAGATATATTGTGTGTTTATCTTAAAACAGGACATCTATACTAACCACACCCACCATCACCACTAAGGTTCTAGGGTCATCACTTAGGAGGCAGAAAGAAGATAAGAATCAGAGGACATGGGAAAATGCTGTGACTTGCTACCTTCTGGACATGTCATGGCTATCACACTCCCATGCACCCAAGCAGCTGTGGTTACCTGGCCAAGGTCAAGACAGTCAAAATCCCAGTATAGATGGCACATATGATCTGGACAGTTGCTTGGGGAGGGGAATCATTCTTTGAGGGTGTGGCCTCTGGGAGGTTTCCCATGCTCCAGTGGATGGCCCATGCACATATGCACAGCACTAACTAGACTTAGTGGGTTATCAAAAAAATAAATAAATTGGCAGGGAGTATATTAGGGAAGAAAAAACTAGGGGAGATGGAAGAGAGAAGTGGTGGGTTCAGATTAGAACATAGTTCATTGTATACCTGTATGAAATTTTCAAAAATAAGCTTAGATGTACCCAGAGAAGGGTAATTTCGAGTCTAAGTATGACTTAAGTTCATCCAAAATAAAAAACAAACTGGCTTTTAGTTCTATCAACTCTGGCAGAGTCAGCTCCTATCAAAAAGGAGTAGAATGAAAATACTGGAATGGTTTGCAAACGTTAGGGTGTGCATCGATCTAGGCAGCACAATGATCAGTCAATAGTCACTATTGTCACTACTGAAAATTTTATTTTTAAATATACTAAAATTAAATATGCATCATTTCTCTAACAATGCAAATAAGCAAAAAGAGCAACATTAGTGCAACATATCATACTACAGATAGAAACTTCCCCCCAAAGTGGACTCAATCACCATTTATTCTAAAATCAACACGTTAAACAGTTTTGCAACAAAAACACATGGATTTGGCTGTGTTTTCAAATTACCTAGGTTACATGGCTTTCTACCTGAGAAATTCACACAAATGAACAAAGCACATTTACAGACTTTCCCTTGCCGGATTAGCAGCACATACAAGGAAAGTATACGAAAACCTCTATTTAACTCAAACAACTCAGGCCCTTGTTTGAAAGGACAAAAAAAAAGATACAAGAAAATACTTTTCACAACTTAAATAACAACATCAAGAAGAAAAGTAGTCATAACAGTTTTTTCCATTACATTCTTTCCTAAGTCACCGAGTGACAAGCACAAAGTAAGCTATTAGTTTCTTGTAAGGCCTATACCAAAAAGGGGTCAACGCAAATCTACAATGCATTACCACAGACAGATACAGAACTCCAGGGTTCGGTAAAAGCAGTATTTTCACTCGTAGGCCCCAGGAGAGCATTCAACAAACAAATCAAACAGGACAAAAGTGCTGCATCAAAATGACTTAGCACCACACCTAGGACAGAACAAACTGCATACGCTGCTCAGCTCTGCAATCTGATCCTTATCTTTGTTACTGAGCAAAGATGCCTAAGATCTCTCAAGAAAAATTATCAAACAAGAGAAGAAATTGAGTGGGTTTTGTTTGTTTGAAAACGGTCAGCTGCTTTCTATTACAAACCCATAAATACAATGGAATAAAATGTGTTGGGAGGGGGTTGACCGATTTTTCTTAGAGGAGAATAATATGTTGCCAGAAAACTGTCTGACAAAATCTAAGTTGTTAGTAATTTCGAAGGCTACTTTGGGCAACAGTACTTTGACCACAAATAGTCATGAATAGTCATTGCTAGTCCTCAAAAACAAAACGAAACAAAAAAAAGGCACTCTCAACTCGTGAGCAATCTTTTGGACTGGGCAAGTCAAACCTAGCTTTAACAGTAAAACCAAGCACTGGCTTGAAAGTGAGACTGACCGTGAGGGGCAGCACACTACTCACCCGGTTTCATGTTAGTAATACATGTGGATCTGTTACATTCCTTTCTCAACTTTTAAGTGGTTGAACAGATCTCTCTTCAAATAGGAATACGCACACCGATCAATGAAACAACCTGTGGCTTTTACTTCAGGCAAATCATACAATTTTGTAACCATTTGAGCCACTGTGTTGCTCAAGAGGCAGTGTATGGGCACACAATGTGAGACACGATAGTAACCCCATCCACTGGCACCCTATCCACCTCCGCTAGCAGATGCCTTCCTGCTGAATGTCCACTTGAGACTGAAATGAATTGCTGCCCTTCACTGGTTCTGTGGATTCCAAACAACTATTCCTGTTGCAGGCAGGTCTCTAATTCACTAGTCAATTGCCAGGCCAGGTAGAGCTTTGTTGGGAAAATGAAGGTCAACTAACTGCCCTGAGGTCCTGAATCCAATGTAAGGCAGAAAGAGTTGGCCAGGCTTTCCACAGAACACACACTGCACTAAGGGGAATCTACAAATATCTCAATTTAAAAACATATTTAAGAATTCCAAAACGAGTCGGCGAAAAAGATCAATTGCTTATTTCACATCGTTTGCAAATTCTGCACACATACAATTCTTCCACAGCTAGAAAACTATGGACTTCTCTTTTAATTCTTCCTAACTCCATGGCATTGTTAAGGGCAGAGGAGGCACTTGCTACTGTTTTTATAAAAGTCAGTTTGGGGGATATTCAGTGACTTTTTACAAACTGATGTCACCCAACCCTGAGTGAAAGGATTACATAGCCTGAAATAGAATACTGTCACAATTTTTCTTCCCAAGTGCCATTACTGATGCGCCAGGATTTTTTTGATATTTCCTTTTGCAAATCCCCCTGATTTTATAAATTCAATCCTGGTGCTTCGCTTCTATATGGAAAGCTATGGGGTTCATAAAACAAACAAGAAAAATTCTAACAGTCCCATCTATTTAACCATCAAAGGGCAATCAGCCCCTTTCAGATTCTTCTTCTTGGAGAACTGTGAATATGTTCATTCCCTCCTGGTGGGCATCCACGGAACTCTAAAGCCATGAAATCTATTATAGCTTCTAGCCTCTGGGTCTCTCCTTTATCTACAATTACTCTGAAGTAAAATTCAGGAAAGTTTGTTACCATACATACTGCTTCTAACCAAATCTAAGAACACATGAAAAGATGCCTCTTTGTCCACCACTGTCCTCTTTGAAGATAGATGATACATGACATTCTGACAGCAAAAGAGCTAGAGAAGGCTAAGTCGGCCTTCTTAATGCTAGTCTGCTCCTTTACTGGCACCAAATTAAAGCTTCAAATAAAACCTGTCCTTGGATCATGAAGTTTTGCAATGACATTGCTTCACCAAGCTTCAGAACCTACACGTTTCTCATTCCCAAAGGTTGCGGCATTTCGATTCATACTTGAAACTTTGGCAAGAGGAACAAGTATGTGCACTTGACCCTCTTCTAGTTCTTGTTCTGTGGTTGCTAACAACATAGCTATATTTGGTTTGAAGTTTTTGTTTGTGTCAGTTGTTTCTTGTAAATAAGGGTGTTCCTGATCAGAGTGGCCATCAGAACATTTTAAAATACAAAGAGTCAGAATAGCTGTCTCCTTGGTAGCCTCCATACTCAATGTGCTCCTGGTTGTCGTCATGACCAACATAATAATGACCAGCATCAAGCATGTAATCTTCAGAACTGTCATATCTTTTAAACCTCCTCACATACTGGTTATATTCTGACTTCCAAGAATTCTGCCTTTCTCTGGAGAGGTGTTCCAAATAGAAAGCTCTAGCATGCATTGGTGGCATTAAGGGCATATGAAGGGGTCTATATTTCGCATTCTGGCCAAACATACTGCCAGTAACTCTCCTCCTCTTTCTTGTGATGCTCTCTAATTCATCACTGGAACTGGATTCGTGGTAGTAGCCTTCATCAAACACGGGTTTGGGGTCTAGTTTTTCTCTAGTTTTGCTTGTGTTCTTGTCAACTTGAATGGAATCACATTCACCCTCAAGCCACGAATATGGCAGTTCATACTTGGTCTTTTTACCTGGTGCCCTGACTTTGTGCCTAGAGTGCTTTTTCTCACTGTCGTGTTTCCACTCTGAATTCAAGGCCTGCTTACTTGACCTAGTTTTCTGCTGGCAAGTCATGATTTTGTCAGTGTCGAGAGGCCTTCGTTCAGGGAAGCTATCATAGACAGCCACGGATCTTTCTTCCTCCTCTTTGTTTACACTAAGGGTTTCACTGAAGCACTCAGAATCACTACTGATTTCCTCCAAGAAGTCTGCCAATGGCAAACCTACGTCTGCTGACCTTAACGATGAAGAAACTGGACTTTTTCTTGCATGGTGAGAATCTTTGACCCTGTGGTTGTGAATCTTTTCTACAGGATAGCTTTCTCCATCATTTGGGGATAGGTGATCTTCAGTTTCACTTACTATGTCATTGCAATGGTTTTTTAATTTCTTAGAAAATTCTTTGGCATAATTGGTCTTCCCTATCTTTTCTGGCTCGGTCTCCGGATCCTTCATATACACCTTTGGCCAGCCCCCGTCTTGATCCTGGTCTTTCCCTTCCAGGCTCTCCTCTTCACTCAGACTAGTCGAGTGGCACTCATGCTTTCTCAAATTGATCTGAAATCCATCCCCCTTAGTGTAGACATCTCTCTGCCACTGACACGTACTTGTTTGGTGACTCTCTTCGAGGGAGAATCGGGCATATTCTGGAGTCTGATAATAGTTTAACAGATAGTCAATAAATTCATCTGTTTCATAGATCTTCTGTTTCCTGCCATGGTTTATCACAACTTGTCGAGAAGAATATGACTCATTAGAACTTCTGTAGTCGTAGTCTTCTTTTTCAAGGGACTGGTCTGGATTTGCTGTACTCTGCAAGGACTTCTGGTCAGAAACCAAACTGTAATCGTACCCATCAGATAACACTTTTCTAGCTTCCTCTTTTCTGGTTGAGTATCTTATTTGTTTCACTCCAGGACTATGTGAAGATTTCTGTAACTGGGCCTTAGTTCCTTTCTTCATTTTTTGTTTTTGTTTACTGTCAGACTTGGGAACCTGATAACTTGACATTTCTTCCTGCAGAGTGCTTAATTCTTCTTCCTCGGGAGGTTTCAATGCAGTCCCTGGGGTGTGTTGTGCTTCAGGCTTTGGAACATCAACCTCCTGACGGTTACACTGCGTAGATCCCTTTAAAGAAAAAAGATTTAATGATCTCTCATGAAAACCCAAAGAGGGCCAGCAAGATGGCTCAGCAGGTAAAGGTACCTGTTGCTAAGGCTGCCGACCTGAGCTCCAACCCAGGAACCCACAAGTGAGAGGGGAGAGAACTCTCTGAAGTTGTCCTCTGACCTACACACACACACACACACACACACACACACACACACACACACACTGTGGCATGCTGCTCACACACAAAATAAGTAAATAAATATAAACAAAACACAAAGAGATTGAAATCTTCCAAAAACTGAGCTGGTGTTGCTCTGAAGAAACCCAGACTAGGTCCAAATTAGGAACACTATTGTACCAAGGAAACAGTAGTACGTTAAATGTCTTGACCTAATATGAAAAGTTTTTACTAAACCTGTGACCATTCTTATGGCATGGCATTTAAAGTACCTTGCTCTTTTTATTTGCTCAAAAATTGACAAGTCTACTGTTTTACAATAGGTGCTAGAGAAACAAAGAAGAATAAGGGATGCTCTGTTGCCCTCACAGAAAACCCTAGCACAAGAAAAGACACGTGGGTGAGACATGTCCAACAAGGTCAACTGAACTAATAAATGCTCCTCCATTTTGTATTGCAATCTTTTCCCTATGGGTTGCAAGTTAAGGATGTCTCAGAGTTGAGTTCCCTGGCCTGCCTCGCGAAGATGGAAGATGGGGGACCAGAGATACAGCTCAGTGGTGTAACACTTGCACCTTACAAAGAAAATAAGAGCAAAACACCAAGTAGACAATATAGCTGTGCCCACAGATTTGCCTGTGGTCAAGTCCGATGATATCTGCTCTGCAGAGCTGAGGAGTAGGGGAACAAAGATGCCTGCAACCCCATCCCTAGGAAGGTTTGCTGCATGGTCCCCTTGATGGCTGTCACATGTCAGGGCACAGCACCCCACTATCAATTTTGTAATCAGTGTAAGTATTAACAGGTTCCAGAATTAGGTTTCATACCCATTTAAAGAGGTGGATTCTACAAAAAGAGTCCCACTTGGACATCATTAAGGTAAGCTAAAATCCAATCTAGCTGGGCTTGCTATCAATAATCCAAGTGTGAGATTATTTTTTCCTGATCCTGCTTTCACCAAGTTTAGCTATCTATAGTAACAA
The DNA here is from genome assembly GCA_004026605.1 of Ondatra zibethicus. Taxonomy (NCBI): domain Eukaryota; kingdom Metazoa; phylum Chordata; class Mammalia; order Rodentia; family Cricetidae; genus Ondatra; species Ondatra zibethicus. The sequence goes on along the minus strand of PVIU01007246.1, from coordinate 79,195 downwards.
GCCAGAGATCAACATGGCAAATACGACATGAAGTTCACTTGAAAGCACAGCGGCAGCTGTCATCCTTCCTATTTAAAGACACTGCATGTGGACTGCTACATGGAGATTTCCAAAACATCGCTAGCTTCCAGTCCAAGATAACTGCAATTCTGGCTAGCCCTGCGAGCCCATAAAGGGAGAGAAAGATCTTAGAGAAGCGAAAATCTGTGAAGAAGATAACTGATCTGTGAGTTAAAAAATTCCTTACCAGATAGTTCAGGACAAGGCTAATATGAGCCTGACAAGGCTCAACGTTCTTCTCCCTTTTCATCCAAACCTGTTACAGATGGATGGACGGATAAAGTTAATATAAGCCTACGGATCTAACGCCCATACCACACCCACCCTTCGGTTCCCCTGGCATTTTCCCGCCATATCCACTAGGAACTTGGAAAAGAAGATGAAGTAGCTTAAGTGTTCTGAATACCATCCTGAAGTTCAGAAACATGAAGTGAGGGCAGAGCTAAGACAGGACTGTTTTAGAGACTGGTTTTAGAAATTCATGGTTGAGCTTATGTGAGAGCAATTGATTTCAAGGAAACCCCTATGAACGCCACAAGTCTGCCACACAGTTCATTTTAGTGGGACAGTACTTAAAGCCAAAGGTCATGGCTCAGAAAGACCAGTACCTACCAACACTGAAGAGAATAATTGGGAAATAGCCTTACCACAATTTTCTTCAGGAGTACCCGGAGCAAACGAAGGGCCTCAACCCGCCGCTGAGCCAGCAAGTACTTCCTCTCCTCCCACTCCTCTGAAGAGTCCAGCTCCTGATGAGTCTCAGCCTTGGCTTTCACCTTCTCCTTCCTTTGCCGCTGTCTGTCTCTTTCCTTCAGAGCTCGCCTCCTGTCCCTAGCCTTCTTTCTCTTCTCTTGGGCTTTCCTTACTTCATCTTTTCTTTTTCTGGACAACAATTAAGATTAATCATTTGAGCAATAATTATTAGCCACTAGGTCTCACTTCCATCCCTCCACCCAGAAGAACTAATCATTTAGGCTTCCAGAAACCTATGACTGGTAACCTCAGAACCTAGAATTGGCAGTTCATGGTAAATGATAACAGCCAGAGGCTGGGGAGATAGTTCAATCAGTAATGTGATTGCCTTGTATATACAAAGGCCTGAGTTAGCACAGTGGACACACCTTTAATCCCAGAGCTGGGGTAGTACAGACAAGTAGATCCCTTGGATATACTGACCAGATAGTCTAACATATTTGGCAAGTTACAGGTCAGCAAAAATCCTTTCTCAAAGAAACAGGTGGACAGCATCAGAGGAATGACACCTGAGGTCCTCTGGCCTGCACACATGCACACACGCATGCATGCACACGTGTACATACATACATGCTTCTGTAACAAGCACATATATACAAAAGAAATAAAACACTTGCCCCCTAAAATCCACAAAACATCAAGGGAAAAATAGAATATTTTTGGCAAGATACAAATGTGTAAAGGAAGGAAGGAAGTGGGGAGGGAGGCAGGCAGAGAGGGAGGGAAGGAGGGAGGAAGGAAAGGAAAGGAAAAAGAGCTTTGGCACTTTTATGTGATGCCATGAAGGATAACAGGCAAAAAAAAAAAATGAACAGTGGGTTCTATGGTGAAGGCAGAAAAGGGGGCTATGGTCTGAAATCACAAAACTAGGACAGCAGAAAAGCTCGGAAAGCAGTGTATGAAAGCAACCCAGCCAGCTCCCCGGCATGAGAGGGGAACATGGAGTCTCAAACACAGTGAGCCCTGATAAAACAGGCATGGTACTCACAGCCACAAGAGAAGGCGACAGTTCTCACGAGCCTTAAGTCCAAGTGGAGGATTGAGTGTGACAGGGATTCCCCCTGAAAGCCCCTACCTTGGAAGGCTATGGTCAGGTGTCATCGTGAGTGGAGGCCTACCATTTGCGATTAACATGCCATGCTGAGAAGTTCACGCAGGACAAGGCTCAGACTGGGAAGAACATAGTCGTGGGTAGGCCCTACCCTTTGTGGCAATGCAAAAAGGGAAAACCCCTAAAGTGAATGTAGATCCAATTAACAACTGGCCTTGACAGGTTTGGATTCAACCCCTGCTTGTACAGTATGAAGACAGGAGACTTCAACTTTGATATAAGAGCACCCAGAAAGAAGCTACTCCAATAGGTCACCATTATTTATTCATTCATTTAATGTATATGGATGTTTTGGCGGCATGTATGTGTGTTCCTGGTGCCCTTGAAGGCCAGAAGAGGGTGTTATCGTCCCTGGGACTGGAGTATACAGACAGTTATGAGCTAACGCATGGGTCCTGGGAATTAAACCCAGAACATCTGGAACAGCAGCCAGTGCTCTAAACCACTGAGCCATCTCTCCAGTCTCTTCATTTTAAAGTTAACTTTTTGCCATTTTTACTCTAAGATTTTACATATATATTTCTTCTCAAAGAAAAGAGAGCCTATAGAAGAAAAGCTTTTCCAGGCATATATCCAAAGGAGTTAACAGACAGAATATATAAAGAACTTTAAAAATTAACCATCAAAAATCAAATTATCCAGTTAATATGTGAACAAATGAATGAAAAGACAATTCCCAAAAGGAGGATAAATGGAAAACAGATATATGAAACAACATCTAATAGCCATCATCATGCAAATCAAAACCACACCAAGAAGGGGATAAAGAGATGGCTCAGCAGATAAGAGCACTGGCTGCTCTAGCAATGGATCCAGGTTCAGTTCCCCACACCCACGTGGCAGCTCACAAGGGTCTGTAACTGTAGCTCAAGAGGTCCTGACGTCCTTTTTGGCCTCCACAGGTACTACACACACACATAGTATATATACATACATGTAGTCAAACACACACATAGAAAAATTTTAAATGCATCTTAAAAGTACACTAAGATGCTATTTCATCTCTGTCAGAATGGGTGTTATACAGAAAACAAGTAACAGATGTTAGAGAGGATACAGGGACTAAAGGAACCCTAAAATTAAAGTGAGACTCTCATGAAACTGTGGGAAGAAACCAGGATTTAGCCAAAGAACAAAGGATTATTTATCTAAAGGGGATCTGTGGTCTGGAATTTGAGAAAGAATAAGTATCTTGAAGCGACTGAAGCTCTGGCCAAATTTCCTGGATGTGACAATCAAAAACGAGAGACATGTAGAATAGTGTCCTTGATATTTTAAAAAATGGTATGATTGACATAAAACAGAAGGAACCAGAAGGTTAACAAATGTGTTATCAGAGCCCTATAAAGCTGGTATCTGTCTTTTCTTAGCAGAGTTTGGCAATGGTCTAGTCAGGCAAATATTCAGCTAGTCTTGAGCTCCAAGATGGGTAACTAATGCTAAGATTGAAAAAAGAAAACGGAAGTGCCTCAAATTCACAGTAAGAATTCTGGTCAACAAGAAACATGGTTCCAACAAATTCATTATTCTGGGCTACTTTGATTCTTCATCATATTAGAGAAAGAAAGCCTTCCCAGAACTATGGTTTTTTTTTAAAATTTTTAATTGGTAGGTTAGATAATATTGGTAAAGTAATAAAATTTCTAACTCAATAGGTTTAGGATTGTCACTACAAACTTTCAGATTCTGACTATAGCCCACAAGTCCACAGGTGGGGTGCTTGCCTAGTAAAGTACAAGGCCTTGGGTTCAAACCCCAACGCTGAAGTTCCTCATTCTCTCTTAAAATCTCTTACCCCCAACTTCTGAATCTGGCTAGTCTCCCTCATTACTTGTTCTTGCTTCCGGGCATGCCTTTCCAGTTTCTTGTTCTCATCTACTCTATCATCTGCACTTTCTAAGACTGTCTGTGATGGAGTTTTCCACTTGTGCCAAAGTCTGCCCTCACCTCCATGCTATCTAACGAATCTATTCGCCCAAATGAATTAATCCAAAAATCTAAAGGAAAAAAACCTCTTCATTGTTAAAAATCAGTCTACTTACCTTTCAGCTACTTCCTCTTCTCTCTTCTTTTCTTTTTTCCTCGCTTCCTCAAGCTCTTGTAATTTTAGCCTTTCCTGGTTTCTCCTCTGGATAGCTCCTTCACTGAAATGCTGGGTTGTATCAAACCTAACCTGCTCCAGAAACAGATGAAAGATTTCTTAGAAAGTCTTGTCACTGGACTGGATGGATCCCAGACGAGAGAGAGGAAGCTAAGATGGCACACAGCAATTCAAAACCAAAGAATTCAATATGCCCTTTGAAGCCCAGCCACGCTGTACTACTGCTCATGGGCCAAGAGCTGAACTGTAGTACTTGGAGGCACTAGGATGTTCTTTGGCAAAGCTTTGAAAGAGTATATCAAATTACCATCATAATTTTATTCAATTAAACTTAACTCTATAGCAATATTTTTGGTTATTTTTTAATTTAATGTCTGACAATGTCATACACAGTTGTACTGTATTGTGAACATTGTCACCTCCTTGCCCTCTCTTATTACCCTCCCACTTCGACAAATACCACCTCCTTCCCAACTAGTCCCCTCTTACTTTCATGTCTTAAATTTTTTATGTAGCAACTTACTTCACATATGACCATGGGCAGCATCACAGGGCAGTCTAGGGACAGGTCAGAAATATATTACCTCTAGGAAACCCAAAACATCAACTGTTGTTGTTTTTAAGTCAGCAGAGATAAAAATAATGAGCATGGCAAGGAATGGGGTAGACAGGAAAGAGACAAGAAAACTAACTTACTGAGATCAGATTATCAAACTATATTTCATATCTTGAAATATAATAAGTGGGATAAATAGATATGCTTATAGACTAGCACAGAAGCAGATGCTGTGTTAGCTCATCAATATATAGGAGGTCTCTAGTTTGATGTCCACCATGAATAATAAAAAAAATAAAGAGAAGGAGAACTAGTCATTGGAACGTACACAAGGGGACTGGAGATGTAGCCCAGTGATGGAGTACTTGCTTGGCATTAGCAAAATCCTGGGTTGTATCCCCAGTACTGCAAAAAATAAATAAGTAAATATACATGAAAACAATATATTCACAGCCATGGTTCCTTTTAATACAAGTGACTACACACGCACACACACAAACGCACACACAGGCCCTAGAAACTGAAAGTGCAAACTCATGCCAAAGACTGGTTTAGAGAAGAATTTAGCTGCGTCTTTTCCATTGCTGGGTTAGGACTTCAGGGTGATAATCGATGTGCCTCCTACAGATAGCTATTCGGGTCAGCATGTGCTCATGCCTGTGCTGCTGGTGCAATCCGGCTAGTACACAACCAACCTGGAAATGCAGAGTTCTTGTTTGAGTGCCCCAGCTGGTCCAGGGACTGCGTTTATTGGTTCCATGGGATGTACGGATCAGGCCACAGTTCTTGCTCCCAGCGGATGGTTCACAATAAACCTGCTGGAAACCTGCTGAATGCCTAAAGGACGCTGTACTTCTGCCTAGGCCAAGTGATGCAAGGCTTCTGCTGCAGCTCCGAGCAGCTGGATGTTGCCACAGCTAATTTTTTCCAGAACCAATTTCCAGTTTATCTGGTCCACTGACACTTATTATTGTTTCTCTGATGTTGGAAGTGGAAATGCCCATAAGATGGTGGTGAATACAAGACTGGAACCCATAGCACATGAATGTGACAAAGTCCATAGAAACACATATTGGGTATCCCTTTAAAGAGAACTTTTATAGGAGGAAATCCTCAATGTGGCCATTGTTGCCTACCTCAGCCCAGAAAAGAACTTTGAGATTGAAGAAACAACTAAATGACTAGATTTACCAGAATATTTACAACTCAAAGACGAACATTTCTTCCAGGTTTCTAAAAATAAAATCATGAATGGCCATGGATGAAAAATAACCTTATTTCTTCATGTACTGCTTCCTAGTATTTTGCTGTTCATAAACTATGTAGTCTCATCTTGATAGTATTTTAAAAGGCAAACATTTTTCTATAGCTGTGAATTAAACAATATGATGTAGTTACTCTACTGTGCTTCAGTTGCTAAGTCTAATGCATCCTACTACAGTACCAAAATCTCATTTCAAATTAAGATGCTTTTAATGCAGTAAGTTGATTAAAATGAATCACTAGAAATACAGTAAGTGCATTATAATGAAAAGAAGATGATGTTTACAAAAAGGGAGTCAATGATTTGAGACAAAAACCAAAATTATGACGGTGAAATACCAGCATGGATGTACTTGTGTAGCATACGCTGCAAAACAAAGGGAGCTTGGAAAGTAAATACATTAACAGGCACTTGATAATTCACTCTAAGCCTAAGAAGGAAAACCAAGACTGGAAGTTTTGCTATCTTATGCATTGGTTTATAACTACAGGCAAGAGGATTTTTGTGAATTTTGTTTTAGTGATTTCCCTTGTGAGGGCAGTTCACTGTACTGTCTCCGTGTCTGTGTGCTGCATCCTCAATTCCAAGTAGCCTAGATTCCCTGCCTATCAGAGGGTTTTGTTTGTTTAAGACAGGTGTTTTTCTGTTCTGCAGATCTTGTTTTGTGTTTCGTAATACATCTTTCTCCTTTTCAAAACAGTAGATATTCTTTTCCTTCAATACTGTTCTTCTCTTTGGTTCTTTCTAGTTTGAAAAGAGTTGTCAGTTTTTCCCATTAGGAATAGCCTGCAATTGTACATTTAAGAGAATACATCTATACTGTTCTGATCTATCACAGTATGAATCGTGACTAAGTGTGGGCCCGCATGGCTTTGTGTGACAAATTTAAAAGTCAACCCAGAACGGATAAAGCAGCTTTATGTTTGTTCCTAACTATGTTGTCATTTAGTGTGTGACACTTTTGTTATTTTATGTGCATGAGTATTTTGCTTGCATCTATTTCTGTGCACCACCTATATTCCTGGTAATCATAGAGGCCAGAAGAGAGCTTCAGATCCCCTGGAACTATATTACAGACGCTTGTGAACCACCATGTGGGTCCTGGGGACCAAACCTGGGTCCTGGATCCTCTGCAAGAGCATCCAGTGCTTTTAATTATGGGGAGGCATTTCTCCAGCTCCAGCTTTTATGATATTTTTGGCACCGTATATTTTGCTAAATAGCCATTGCTTTCTAAAAAAAATTGTATATTATTTAGGTGTTAGCTAATTGTGCATATTTTTAAAGTTTTTATGTTGTGCTTATATATTGTAAAAATTATAGTAGTTCCATTTTGATAGGTCAAAATGTTTCGAGGCCTTGAAATAAATCTTGATGAATGCAAATAAAATAGGAAGATGACCAAAGCAATCCCAGACATCAATGAAGTGACATGCCTAGACAGACAGGCTGGTTTTGAAAGCAAAGCACACAGACCTTCAGGAGTTTGATTCAAGGGAATGAGGGAGAGAACTGCTCTCCTTGTGCTTTCAGACTTCAGGACTCCCTCTCACAGCAACTGGGTAAGTATAATACTCATATGAAACCGTTCCGTGGGAGGCACGACCAATCCTTTACTGCCCTCCCAAAGCTTGGCCAGAGACCCAGGTGATAAGAACCATCACTGTAAAACCCCAGCAGGTGAGCTACCTGATTTCAGAAGGTTGGGTCTTCACATTAAGATTGGTTTTTCTTCCTAAACAGACATGTAAAATTAGAGCATGCATCTGTGCAGCAATGATTGTTCAGACCCTAGTGGAATCTAAAGACATGTAATTTAGATGATTCTTCCCAGCTCAGGGTCAGGATCACTTGAACCATGGAAACTGAAGTCTGGATCCATCTTACCTTAATGTTGCATGCCAGAGCCTTGCCGTCATCTCCTTTAAGCATGAGCTTCATGCCTCGAAGGGACTCCATGGCTTTTATAAAGTCAGTTGACTCCTGGTACTGTATAAAGGCTTCAAATGTTTGCAAGCCAAAGTTAAAACCCCCAAAGCTCCCACCTGTCATGACTTCTCTGTAGGGGTCGAGCATGGGGATATCCACATTCTTGATCTTCCCAAAACTCTCAAAGACAACGCGAAGGATCTCTTCACAGGGCTTCTCTCCACTGGACCCCTTAGGTGCGAACCACTTACAGGGCAGGCCTTCAAAATAGATGGAATCTGGACTCTTAGCATAGTCTTGTCCTTCAGCTCCCGCAATCACCGAGGCCTCTTTCTCTTTGGGGAAGTGTTCCCACTCTCCCTGGGCATCTGTAGCCACTACTTTTAAGTCCGTTTTCAAACCATTTAGCTTGATGATCTTCCCATGTAACTTCGCTTTCAGGATCTGAACCAAACTTCGGGTTTCAGCCTCACCCTCAAATCGGATGAAGTCTTTGGTACTCTTGGAGAGTCGCACTGTGGTGAACTGGTCGGGGCAAATCAAACTTTTCAGTTGGTCAAGAACTTCCCAGTTAGAGACAGGCCTCACGGATTCTATACATTCTGGGAGCAATACGTTGATCATTAATTTTGCTATAGGCTTGAGGTAGAGGTGCTGAGCAGCACAGAGCTCTGTTGCCTCAGAGTTATCATAAACCACTGTGACTGTCATGGTGTCCTCACACCACCTTAGAGGACAAAAGAGAAAAATTTAATACAGATGGAGCGAAACAGATTTGGACTGTGAAATGGTGTTAGTATTCCTAGACTTAGAGCCAACTGAAAGAGGGAAATAGACTATGAGTAGAATTGAAATAGTATCTGATAGCTCGTGAATCTAATAAGCCATTACGGTAGGGTTGGAGGATGGAAGGTTAACCAAAACAGGCAATGGCATGCGATAGGGCAGCAACAAACAAGCTGAATTAGAGATGTAAAACATGATGCCAATCCAAGTATGGTGGCTCACAGTTGCAACCCCAGTATTCGGGAAACAGAGGCACCACCTTGACCTAAATAATTCCAGATCAGCCTGAACTACAGAATGAGACCCTGTCTTAACTACCCCCTTCCCCCAACAACAGCAACAACAAAAACCATGATGTGTTTACATTAGCATCAAATCCTGGAAATTCTTAAGTAGAAATCTAACAAAAATATGCATAAGATCTTTCAAAAGAAACTACAAAACTCCGATGAAAAATATCCAAGAACTAAGAATATGCAGTAAACCAGTAAGAAGGCTCAGTATGCCAGTTCTTTCCAACTAGATCTGTATATTAAACATAATCCCAATAGAAATATCAACAAATTATTTTCTGGATTAAATATAAATTCTAAGACCAGCACATGTTAGTGTGTTGTGTCTTTAATCCCAGCACTTAGAGGCAAAGGCAGACAGATCTCTGTGAGTTCAATGACAGCCTGGTTCACACAGAGGGTTCTAGGCCAGCTAGAGCTGCAAAATGAGACCCTACCTCAAAAATTTCAATAAATTTATAAAGTTTATATGGAAATACAAGAACCTAAAATAACTAACTCAGTATTGAAGGATAGTAGGGCAATGTTCAAGTGCCACCGACTTCAAAAGTTATATAATATCACAGCCATTAGGATAAAATGGCCCTCAAAGGAAAGATGAATATATTTAGGGAACAGGACAGAAAACTCAGAAATAAATTGACAAGGTGTATGGATATGAAGAAATAATCTTTTCAATGAATAATGCTGGAAGAGTAGACATTCAAACACTGTAAGTATGTGCCAAACTGGGCTGGAAAGAGGGTTCAGATGTTAAGAGTACACACTGCTCTTACAGAGGACCCAGGTTTGGTTTCTAGCACCCAGTTCTGTTGGCTAAAAATGGCCTGTAACTCCAACTCCAGGGGATATGACATCCTCTCTGGCCTCCACAGGCAACTGGACTCCTGTATACATATCTCCACACATGTATATACATAATAACAAAAAAATTTAAATGGGCCAGCCAAACAGGTTTGGGGATGTAGCTGTTTGGCTGGCCCATTTAAATTTTTTTGTTATCAGTATAGGGCCATATACATGGTAGAGATAGAGCATTTTCCTACCATGTATATGGCCCTAAATTTGATCTCAACACCAGCAGAAAAATAGAAAATACCTTAACAGACATCTCCCCCAAAATTATACTGATGACAAAAAGAATTTTAAATAGTGACTCTCATAGATTAATTTCAAAGTCTAGTTTATATTCTTCTAAATAGCATGAAAGGAAATTAATTTCTAAATTCTTTGAGTAGAGATCATTTTTTGTGCTGCTGGGGAATCAACCCAATTTCTTGCACATGCTAGACTCTACCACTGAACTATATCCCAGCCCCTGACTTAGATATTCAGAAATAATTGACATGATTTAATCAAATCCAGAATGCTATGGGAAAAAAATGAATGACTATGAAGAACAACCTAATTTTCCCAAGAAGCCCTATTGACAATGAATATTTAAAATTTTATTTTATTACTTTTATGTGCATGGGTGTTTTGCCTGCATGTATGTCTATCCACCATGTGTGTGCAGTACCTATGGATCCCAGGAGAGAGTCAGATCCCCCAGAACTGTGGTTACAAACAGTTGTGAGCCATTGTGTAGGTCCTGGGAATCAAACCTGGATCCTCTGGAAGAACAGCCAATCCTCTTAACTGGAATCATTTCTCCAGCTCTGCCAATCACTTTTTTCTTTAAAATTTTACATATTAGCCCCAGTTCCCACCTCCCTCCCCTTCTCCTATTCACCACCTTCCCCCGTCCACTCCTCAAAGGAGGTGAGACAGGACCAAGCCTCTCCCCTCTATATTAAGGCTAAGCAAGGTATCCTACTATAGGGAATAGGCTCCAAAAAGTCAGTTCATGCACCCAGGGTATGTCCTGGTTCCACTGCCAGGGACCCCCCCCGAACAGATCAAGCCACATAACTGCCACCCACATTCAGAGGGCTTAGTTTGGTCCCATGCAGGATCCCCAGCTGTCAGTCCAGAGTCCGTGAGCTCCCACTGGCGATCACTCTTTGTATGGCCTCTAAAAATCTCAGATAAAGCAATTAAACAAGAGAAAGAGATAAATATCCAATAGGAAAGGAGGAAGGCAAATCTCCCATTTGCAGATAACATTACTTTACATATAGAAACGCCTAAAGATTCTACCAAACTCTACCAAAAATATGTTAGAACTGATAGACAAGTTACAGAATACAAAATCATATACAAAAGTTAGTACTGGGGGCTGGAGAGATGGCTCAGCAATTCAGCACACTGGCTGCTCTTGTAGAGGACCAGGAGTTTGGTTTTCAGCACTCAACATGGCAGCTCACAACCATCTGCAACCCCAGAAACGGGTTCTTGCGCACTTTTCTGGTCTCCACAAACACCAGGCATGCACATGGTGCACAGACAGACATGCATGCAAAACATTCACACACATAAAATAAAAATAAATAAATCTTTTTTCTTTATAATTCTTGAGATAAGGGCTCACTATGTAGGTCAAACTGGCCTGGAACTCATTATGCAGACCAGACTGGCCTTGAACTCCTTAAACTCATGGAAATCCACCTTCCCCTGCCTCCTAAGTTCTGGGATTGAAGATGTGTACCAATACATCTAGCTTACATTTCTATACAACAATGAACTAACTGAAAAAGAAATAAAAAGATGATGCCATTTGCAATACCTATAGAGATACCTAGAAATCAATTGAATAACAGAGGTTAAAGAACCCTACAATAAAATCTATAGAACACTGATAAAAAGAAATTGAAACACACACACACACACACACACAGCGGGTGGGGAAAGGAGACATGGGGACAGAGGTCAGACAACAGCTTGGAATGATGCCTCATGACCTGGGCTGGAAGAATCCATACTGTGACATAGATATACTATTCAATGCAATCTATTGATTCAATGCAACATCTATCAAAATACTAGAGACATCCATCACAGAAACAATAGAAAACACTCTTAAAAGAACTTATATGGACTTCAAAAAAAGCCTGAACTGCCAAAGTAATTCTGAGCAAGAGCTAACACAACAAAGCTGGGGGCATAAGAATATCTGACTTCAAAACATGCCATATGAAACTGCTGTGGCCAAAACATCACAGTACTAGCATGAAATTAGACAGATTGACAATCGCAATGGAATAAAGAACCCAGAAATAACTAATTTCTTTAAAAGGCACCGAGAATATACATTTGGAGAAGTATCTTCAATAAATGGTCCTTGGAGAACTACACACACACACACACACACACACACACACACACACACACACACATACACACACACACTGTATGATATATTAACATTATCTTATCTATTATATATGAAACTAAACCACATACAAAAATCAACTTTAAATAGAGCAAAGACTTACATGTAAGGCATGAAACTACTGGGAAAATCATAGGGGAATGTACTTCAGGGTACTGGTTTAGGCAAAACAGCATGGAAGTTCCTCAAAACACTAGAAATAGAACCAGAACTAGAATATGAGCCAGAAGTCTCCTAACGGGGTATATGTTCAAAGGAAATGAAGTCAGTATATCAAAAAGACATCAATGTCCCCATGCTTACTGCAGCCTTGTTCACAATAGTCAAGGTATAGAATCAACTTGGGTGCTCACACATGAGTGGATGAATAAAGAAAATGTAGCATATAAGCACAATGGAATATTATCAACCCCAAAAAGAACGCAATCCTGTCATTTCCACAACATGGCTAGAACTAGGAAATATTTTGCTAATTAAGCCAGGAATGCAGTGGCAAATGTTGCAGGACCTTACACAAGGAAGCTAAACACTTGTTTTTTTGTAGAAATTGAGAGGAGGATAGTAGTTAGCACAGGATGAGAAGAACGGAGGAAGAGGAACTGGAGACTCCGGTTAGTGTGCATACAGAACAGTTGGCTAGGCAAGGTAATCGCTACTGTCCGACAAAACAGGAGGGTAACTAGATATAAGAAAAATAATTGTATATTTCAAAATACCCAGTAGGTCAGGTTTTAAAAATTCTCCACCCAAAGACATGATGCATGTCTGAGGAGATGGAGATATCATCAATACTCTGATGTGATCATTATGCATTGCATACATATACTGCAATGTCAATTTGTGTACCATGAATATATATAATTATTTTTGAGTTTTAAAACTACGTGCCAATCAAAATTTTTAACTTTTAAATGCCCCCCTTTCAAACTGTCACAACTCAGATTCTCAAATCCCAATTTTCCTATGACAGCTAAAACAAAACCAGTTGTTCCTATACCTTCTCCAGTTAGTTTAGATAGTTCTTTAGATACTAAAATAAAATGCATGTAGATATTTCATCTTAAATTACTTTCCACAATTAGAGGGCTAATTTTCAATTACTGTCAAGGACCTGGTGCATACCAAGCAGTCAGATATTTGCATATATCATAGTTTCAGTGCTATAGCAACACCTTGGACAATTAGTGTAACACCTGGCACATAGCTGCAAACAATCAAGTCCAATGTGGCACCTGTTCATTAAGGGATGGGGAAAAAGAGAGGGAGAAAGAGGCAGAGACACCAAAGAAAAACAGAGGCAGGGAGACAGAAAGAAACACAGAAGAACACATACATACAGAGAGAGAGAGAGAGAGAGATCAAAAAGTTGGGTGTGCAGGGACAAGGGGAGGATCTTGGAGGAGTTAGGGAAGGGCAAACATAATCAAAATATATTGCAGGGAAGAATTTTTAATTAAAAATAAGGAAAAATAAACAAGGAGTGGAAGAGAACAAGGGGAAGATGGAATAAAAAATAAGGGAGAAAGAAGGGAGGGAGGAATACTTGCTGATAAGATGGAGTATCAATGATAGCTTTTAGAGGAAAAAATGCTGCAGAATAACTCATAGTAGTCTCATAAAAGCAATATAATAAACTCATAAAATAATGTAAAAAGGTAAGTATGCCTACAAACACACATACATAAAGTCTGAAAAGATATTCTGCCTAGGAAAGGGCCACAAGAAATTAATACAATAACAGTCCCCTCCCAGAGCAATGCAGTCCTCTAGGTGCCGTTACTAGCATCTGACTCCATCACTGAAGGTTATGTGAGTCATGAATGAAGCCCAGGAGATTAAGGTAGGATTCTAAGAAAAGAGGCTCACTCAGCAACCGTGGTGCTAGCTATATCACAGGTTTCAGAGGTCATTTTTTGAAAACTGCTTTATTGATTCGGGTTAGGAATGTGGCACAGTGGGAGAAAGCTTGCCTAGCACGCAGGCGGCCCTGGGTTCCATCCCCAGCACCATGAACACATAAAGACTGCTTTATTGAGACATGATTGATCTGTAATAACCCATTTTAACATAAACTGAACAAACGTCAACAGTGCACATTTTAGTAAGTTTTGACACATGCATACACACCCGCAGAAAAACTATCACCATGATCAAGATAGTAGAAACAACCATTATTTTCACAAATTTTCTCATGCCTTTTAGTAATCCTCCTTCTGTCTTCAGCAATCATTCATCTACCTGCAAAGCATTTAGTTCATAACCGATTTAATTTGTAAAATAACAAAAATAGATATTTCTTTAAAAATACTTATATATTAAGAAGCTAGCAGGTGCGTTCCTCTAAATCAGAGCACTTTCTCAGTCCAAGGCCAATGTGCCAATCCTTATTTAGTTAAATCTGTTAGAGAATCCTACTTTATTCTTAAAAATTGGTCTAGAAATAGTTTTAATTTCTCCCCGCATACTCTCCATTTTTTTTAAATTATCTCTAGGGGTGTGTGTGTGTGTGTGTGTGTGTGTGTGTGTGTGTGTGTGTGTGTGTGTGTGTGTGTGTGTGTGTGTGTGTGTGTGTGTGTGTGTGTGTGTGTGTGTGTGTGTGTGTGTGTGTGTGTGTGTGTGTGTGTGTGTGTGTTTAGACAGGGCTTCTCTGTGCAGCTCTGTCTGTCCTGGAACTCACCCTGTAGACTAGGCTGGCCTTGAACTCAGAGATCTGCCTGTGTTTGCCTCCTGAGTGCTGAGATCAAATGTCAGCAAGCGTCTATTTTAATGTTCTTTATTTTTAACCCTGTTTAAATCAAATAAACATATCTAAGCATTATGTGTGTGTGTGTGTGTGTACACAGAGAGAAAGAGTTGGTTATATATTAACCAAAATCAGATACCAAGACAAGTGGAATGTTTTTAATTAAGTTATTAGGCTACTTACAATACTTAAATACTTAAAACTTTAAAATACTTTAAAAAAACTTTATAATACTTAAAACCGACTCTAAAAGGAAAATTTGCATTCCAGTTTTCTGTTTAAAAAAAAACTTGTGATTCCGAATATTATAGGATTAACTCACCACTTCCCAATTACATTTAAGTTGGCTCACTAAGATTAAATCCATGCTTGGTACTGTTAACTGGGCCAAGAAACTATAGCTGGGGGAGAACTTACTACTGTTTGCTAAGTCAACAGTAATAAACTGCCTCCTAAGTTCTTATCTTTATGCCCATAGATTAGTTCACTTCTCAACCTCAGCAGAGAAGCTTCTTATTGCGGTAGATGGGTATTAATGCATAGACCTACAAGTAGTTAACATGCAGGGAAGAGAATGGTGCACTCAGCTCTAAAGGGTATATCTGTATTATGCCCTCTTGTCCCCACAACTCAGGGACCATCATAGAAAAGGAGTGGAAAGAATGTAAGAGCCAGACATCATGGATATCTGCAGTGAAATAATTTTCTGAACACGACAGCTCTATTGCATACATGAAGTCACAGGCATTGTGACAGCACACACAAAATCTGCATAAGATCAAGCCAGACAAAAATCCCAGTTTGGAGTGCAGAGGCAGTAAGCCATCATTAGCTCCCTTAGCTAAGGAGCTAAGAGCAACTGAGAGCTGCTGGGAGATGGGGAGTCCATTTCCTTAAGGGGCGTGGCCCCTGAGAGGCTACTCATGCTCCAGTAGATGGTCCACGCACACACTGACAGCTCTAAGCAGACTCCGTTGGGAAGGAATATTGGTGGGAGCCTTTGAGGAAGGAATCAGAAGGAAAAGGAATGGGGTGAATTTGATGATTTACTTTTTTAAGACATAAAAATGAAATTTAAAAATAAATTTGTTGAACAGAAAAGAAGCCTTACATCAATGGACAGTAACAGTAGAATTAACTCTTCTCATCGATTTCTTCAATCGCTGTCATACTCATAGACCACTTACTCATAAGAGCTTTAAGAGTCTAGTATAAACCACATCCTCACGCAAACAATGTTGTGATTAGCATCTCCATGAATTATCAAAAGTTGAAATTTTTTAAAAAAATTAAACTATTCTCATTGTTCTAATTTGTTTTTCTGTTGTTAGGATAAAATACTATGACCAGGTGGAAAGGGTTTGTTTGGGCCACACTTCCATGTCACAGTCCATCACTAAGTTAAGTCGGGGCAGAAACTGTAGGAAAAACTCAAGCAGAAACCATGAAATAATGTTGCTCACTGGTTTGCTCATTGCTTACACCCAGCCAGCTTTTTTTTTCCTTTTTTTTTTTTGTACAAAGCTCAGGACTACCTGCCTGGGGATTGGTATGATGCATAGATGGCTGGGCCCTCCTACATTAATTAGTAATCAAGACAATGCCCCACATACATGTCCACAGCCAGTCTGATCAAGCCAATTCCTTAATGGCTGTTCCATCTTCCTGGGTGACTCTAGGTTGTGCTGATTTGGCAATCATATTCCTTATCAACTTGACACATGAACACATCACTGTTACACCATAACATTTTCTTTCTTGTCTCCAAGATCTCATGTTAATATCATAATAGAAAATACCATAGAACTTTAAAAGTCCTCTAGTCTTTAAAGTTTTCAATGCTTGAAAAAGTCAAGGTCACTTTTCCGTGGGCTCTTATAAAATCAAAAACAAGTTTAAAAACTTATTCCGAAAAGGAAGAACCAGAGCATAGGAGCAATCATACTTAAGCAAGACCAAAAGCCACAGCATAGCTTAATGTCTGACATCTGGAACTCACTTACAATCTCCTGAGCTTCAAAGGGCTTGGGTAAACCCACTTACGCTCTGCTCTCTGTAGAACACACCTTGTCCAGTAGACTTAGCCAGGTTCCACTTCACACTTTCCACTGCCCTTGGTGGCCTTTCCAGAATCCTGGAATCTTTAACATTCTGGGGTCTCCCCTGTATCTGAGGCTTAACCTTCACCAGTGGCCTCTCAGAGCCTTCCTGGAGTAACTCCAAACCTGCCAGAAGGCACCATGCCTCAGCAGCTCGACATGCCCCATTCATGCCTTCAAGCCAGTACCATACAGGCAACTCTTAACTCTGACAAGTTCAGCTGTCACCTTGAGATGGCAACTTGGATCCCCTGAATCACAGATTTTGTGTTCTGACTGTGAGAAAATACTTGCCAAAAGATTTCACGTCAATTACGCTGACCTCTTATTAATCATGACTGAGTCTTCAGCCCCAGCTGACTAGCATCCATTGTCTCCGTGAAACAGGTTTCACCTTAGTGATGTTGGTCTCTTGCTAATCACAAATGATTCTTCAGCCCCAGCTGAACAGCAATCCCAGATTCTTAATCCAAAATATCACACAAATGGCCTCAATAGTCTTTGCTTCCTTCTGAAACTTCACAATCCAAGCCTCCATTGTCTGCAGGTCTCTCGTGGTCTTAGCTTCCGAGCTCCCACTAGGCCGAGTCCATTAAGCTCTGAGCACTCAATGTTTTGGTTTGTTTTTTTCAGTTTAAAGTGCCAAAATCCTCCTCAATCCTCCAACAAAATAATCCAAAGGCATAAAAAAGCCATACGGTCAGGTCCATAGCAAGCGCAACACCACTCCTGCTACTAATATATGTTCTAGTTTGCATTTCTGTTGCTGCGATGAAACACTGACCAAAAGCTAAAACCAACTTGTGGAGGAAAGGGTTTCCTTCCAGCTTCCACTTCCAGATCACAATCCATCATTGAGCAAAGTTAGGGCAGAAACTTAAACCAGCTGTGTGATGTTTTCATTTGTGAGCTAATTAAAATGAAGTGGCTTCATTTATTTAAAATAAAAACATTCCAATTGCACAACAATGCTTTCACCAGTATCTTTTTGTTGTTATTTGTTTGTTTTGGCTTTTCAAGACAGAGTTTCTCTGTGTGTCCTTGGCTGTCCTGGAACTCACTCTATAGACCAGTCTGGCCTCGAACTCAGAGATCCGCCTGCCTCTGCCTCCTGAGTGCTGGGATTAACGGTGTGCACCACCACCCCTAGCTTTACCAGTATTATCTTGCATTCAGAGCTTTATTAGAATATTTCACATGCATTCTTCCAAAACCAGAACATTTCTGGAGTCAGCATCCAAAGCCACTCCAGTACTTTCACTTCAGGGCAGATTAGAGAAATTTATCTGATACTTCATGGAATATTAATTAATATATATTAATTGTATATATGTATAAATTTTACATATATAAAATTTCATGTATAAATATAGATTTATATATATAATTTTTAGTGAAATTAGCTTTGATTAAAAGCACTTGTGTCATAGGAAAAATATACGTCAAAAGCCACTCCTTGTTTTTTTTCCCATTCTCAATCATTTGCAGTCAGAATATGAGCAAGGCCATTTGAATGAAGGACATGCAAAGCAGCAGGAGAAAAATGGGACAATCTACACAACTCAAATTCTCTCTCAGAGTAGTTCTTTGTTGCCTTTATTCTCTAGGCATTTGAATCTTAAGGATGTCATTTTGAAAGCATCTAAGACATACAAAATTCTACAAACACATTATGGAAATCAGCAGGACACCCAACGTTTATTTGGGTCAAGCCAACCTAACTCCATCTCCAATCTTCTGGCAAATACAGAATCTCCAGTAAACCTTGATCAAATACACAGCTCTTTAGTCAAGATTCTCACATATCCAGACACATCATTAACCTAAACATCATTTCAAAAACTGAGACTGACCATGTGCTCTGATCTTTGAATAATGTCAAAATCACATCATTAAACTGAGCAGTACTCAGTATTGCAACACTAGCTAATTTATGTCCTTCTGTGGAATTCCCAGATTCTGGTGGCTTGAAAGAACTCATATAAGACAATGGGACTTTCTGGACAGAAAAGAAGGGGATTTTAGAGACCTGTAGCATTCAGGAATGACAGATTTGCAACAATGGAATTCTAAGTGCTCATCATCTTTTCTACCACGACTCAGGTCCAGCTACAAGGCAGAGTTCAGTGTGGGGAATTAGAATCTTTGAACAAAGAAAACGGGCCAGGCATGGTGGTACAAGCCTTGTCATCAGTGATCTGGAGGTAGACACAGAAGGATCTCTAGTTCAAGACCAGCCTAGGATATTTAAGAAGATCCTGTCTCAAAACGAGAACCCAAACCAAAGGGAATAGGAGGGGATGTGAAGGAGAAGGGAGGGAACCCAGGAAAGGAGAAAATCAGACTCGTTAATTTGTTTCAGTGCAAATTAATTTCCTGATTTTCTTATGCGCAAAGCCGTGGACCCCATTCCCAGCATCACATATACCAGGTATCATGGCCATAAGCCTGCGATCCCAGCACTCGGGAAATAAGAGACAGGAGGGTCCAGAAGTTCAAGGACATCCTTGAATACTTAGGGAATCTGAGGCCATTTGAGGCCAGCCTGGGATACACGACACTATGTCTCAAAAAACAACCAACAATACGTAAATAAATAAGCAAGCAAAGAAAAAATAAGTTCTGTATTTACATGATTCGGTGTCCTGCTGTGTTATAAGAGTGAGCCCACGATAGCAAAGGAGGAAGCTAGTAAAAAACTATATGCACAAGGCAGCCAGCAGACCTGTCTGCTAGTAGTCCTTTCCCCCTTCTTTATTGGGAAACACCTTTTCCCAAATGCCTCCAGCCAAGAAAGCTGCTTTCTACCTGTATTCATTTACCACGGTGCTGCCTGCAGACTTACTGCTTTCTCTTACTCACACACACACAAAAAAAAGAGGCCAGAGGGGACTGAAAGGAATATGGCTGAGTATCTGCCAGGCTCCTGCTTCACTCCTTGAATAATCTGAGTATTATTTGTGGGAAATGCTTATCACGACACTGCCAGTGTTTTGCAGCTTCTAGCTTCAGTCTGAAAATACCAGCAAAATTCCTGCCTGCCGGTTGCCACCTAGTGGGCGAAAGCAACCTTTACACCAGAGTGTACTCGGGTTTCTGAGAGCATGGCTCCCAACCTTTCTAAAACCCCAAGGTGAAATTATTTGAATCCAAGTCCCATGAAATAGGATATATTACCCAATACCTTATGTGAGAACTGTGTCAAAGAAGGAAATATCACAAAGGCCACGCTTCATGGGAACTCTTCATGATGAGCACTGTGACACTGTCAGAGAGAAACAGGTACAAAGTCAAAACTGAATAAAGTAATTCACAAATAAGTAACACAACTGTTTATCATGCTCACCATGGCCAGCTTGTGAGGTTTACACTGTTGCACCCACACATTGCCACTCTCCAAGCTTTGCACCTGCTTGACTAACAGTTCCAGAGATCGATATGCAAAAATAATATAAAGAGATTCTATATGGGGTGACTATAGCTTTAGTTAGTGCCCTACTTAGCTTTGACTGCCAACTTGTTATAATCTACAGTCATCTGAGAGGAAACCCTCAATTGAGGAATTTCCTAGATCATAATGACCTATGGGGTATGTCTGTGGGGGCTTGTTTTGATTGTTAATTAATGTAGGAGGGTCCAGCCCACTGCAGGCAGCACCATCCCTAAGCAATAGGTCCTGGGTTATGGGACAAAGCTAGCTAGGCATGAGCTTGTGAGTGAGCTAGCAAGCGATACTCCTTTACGGTCTCTGCTTCAGATTCCAGTCTTGGGATCCTACCTTAACTTCTCTCAAGAATAGACGGGGACATGGCAGGAAGCCAAATAAGCGCCTTCCTCCCGTAAATTGCTTTCTGTTGTAGTGTCTTATCACAGTCACAGAACGAAACCAAAACAGTTAGCTCTCCCTTCCCTTTAGGGATCTGTGTTTTTCTTTTCCCCTGATAGAGTTTCCTGATGTAGCCCTGGTTAGCCTGGAATTCACCGTGCAGCCCAGGCTGGCTTTGAGCTCACCATCTTCCTGCCTCACCCTCTTACTATTAGAATTACAGGCCGGAGTCATCATGCCTGGCTCCTTTTTTTTTTCCCCTGAAAGAGCACTACCCTTTTAAAAAGAGCATTACTCTAGACTATTATTATAAGAATGAACACTTAGCATAAAAAGCTCTGTACAAAGCTTTTTAAAATTGTTTCTTCAAAATACAGTATGACAAAGGTCAGGAATAATCGTATACAGCTACATTACCTATTGTCAAATTGCTCTTCTGGAACATCAAGCCAAAGAATCAGGCCATCAGCAGAATTACCGCGCCTGATTCCTTTCCAGCCCTGCTCACACTGGATCATTATCATTTTAGGTATGATGCCTATGCTAGTATATTTTGGTACCCCGAAGCACCTTTAATTTGCATTTAATTTTATGTGGGCTGAAGCTCTGCCAACCTGAGATTCATATTCAACTGCCTATTCATTGTCTCCAGTGGAATTTTTTCCTTGGTATCTCAGCCAAACAAGTGCACCCGAACTCTTAATTCCCATCCCCAAACCTGCCCTCCACTTCACACTAGCTCCTTCCCACCCGGTAATTATCACTTTCCTGAGTATAGGCACCTCCACCCAGGGGATCGGGCTGAAAACCTGCAAGTTACCCTCCCTTCCTCTCCACTCCAATCCCTTCACCACTAATACATATTCCAAACCCATTTCCCCATTGCTGCTTCCTCCTAGGTCTAATGCCTCGTCGCCCTAACCCGAATCATGTTGGCAACTTCCTAACTAGCCTTTCTGTTTCCATCCCTAGATAAGTGCCGATGTGATTTAAAATCAAAACTTTCGCATGTTTTTGGAGACAGGCATGCACTCTGTAGTCCAGACTGGCCTAAAGTTTAAAATGTAACCCAGGCTGACCTCAAACTCATGGCAATCCTCCTGCTCACAGTAATGCGTCTTGTGTATGTGCCACCATGCCTGACTAACACCCTAAGCCAAATCATGTCAGATATCTGCTCAAAACCCTCCAGTGGCTTTAAAGGAAATCTCAACTTCTCACCTTTGAAATATGGCCTCAGCCTGCTTCCTTCAACTCATTTCACCTCCTTGTCCCCTCCTGAATTCTCCATCTTAGTTCTATTGGCCTCTTTACAAGTTCATTAGCTATAACACTTAGGACTTTTGCACTGTGTCTCTTCTATAGAACATGTTTGCCCCAACCGAGATCTGTTCATCCCTGACTCCTTTTTGGGGGGAGGGGGATCTGACTCAAGTCTAGTCTTCTCAGAGATGCTATCCCTGAACAACCAAAAGAGCACTGATCTCACAACATCAGTGCTACCCAATTATAATGTGTATTCATCAACTTGGGTTTGTATCTCCTTTCCTTCCTTCCCTCAACTGTAAGTTTCGTGAGAGCAAGAATCGCGTGTCTGCTTCCCCAGTATCCCCTCAGAGCCTGGGACATTTAGAAGCCAGGAGAAACTCAATAAGGCTAAAGCTAAGTTAAACAGAAACTTTGCCCGACAACTCCTTTTCAAAGGTATTACTTCTGTATTTAGAATGCAGATACCAGTATCTCGAAGCCAAGGGTACAATGGTAATGTGGGCTAGCATGCCCTTTTTAGACTAGAGCTGTTAACACTAATGGACACTGAGAGTAACTGAGGTGTACCTACCAATCACCTACTCAGACACATTGGGGGCTGTAGTGATGAGTCGTAATGAGTTCACTCTGAAAGACCTGAGTCTAAAAAGAGAGAGAAATTAGGACAAATGACTGGAATCTGATGCAGAAAATGCCAGAAGAGGACTAGAACACTTCATGCTACAGAATAGCAAGGATACTATTAACATTTGTTCATATGAAATGAATGTCAGACTCGAGAATGTGATTTGTAGGTTTTAAATGTGCCACAATTACTCCCTTCAAGAGGAATGGTATGTGCGTAAGAACAATTTTAGATTGCCGGGTGGTGGTGGCACTCCTTTAATCCCAGCACTCAGGAGGCAGAGGCAGGCGGCTCTCTGTGAGTTCGAGGCCAGCCTGGTCTGCAGAGCTAGTTCCAGGACAGGCTCCAAAGCCACAGAGAAACCCTGTCTCGAAAAACCAAAAAAAAAAAAAAAATAGGTGCACCACTATGCATGGCTCTTAAAAAATATTTTTTAAAAATCTAATATTTTTTTAAAAGAAGAACAATTTTAGTTGTCATAACAATTGTCCTAGGGAGGAGCATCATCACTATTTAGTAAGCAGAGGGCCACTAATGCTAAATGCCCTGCAGTTCCTGGGCAGACTAGCATAATGTTGTCTAGTGCCAACACAGCAGTGGCTTATACCTTTCTAGAACATAGAGTGCTTTCAGGGCTAGCAAGATAGTTGAGTGGGTAAAGCACACAAGTGGCAACCACACAAGTGTGAGTATGTGAGTTCAGATGCCCATAATTCATGTATATCTGGACAAGTACCATGTGTCTATAACCCCAACGTTCCTCTGGTGAGATGGGGGATAGAGGCCAGAGACTCCTCAGAAGCTCAAGAAGCAGCTAGTCTGACAAATGCAATAGGAAATGGCATGAGACTCTGTCTTAAAACAAGGTAGAAGTTAAGGACTGATATCCAAGGTTGCCTTTTGACTGCTACACATGTGCTGCAGCATGCATGGACACTCCTCACACATGAACAAACACATACATCATACAAATATATACACAAAAGATTTAAATCTTTCAGAGATCTAGATTAATAACTTTACCATGTTATTCTTTAAAATACTTCTTGATTTTTGAGGTTATAATATAATTACATCATTCCCCCTTCCCTTTCCTCCCTCCAAACTAGCATGCTATTTTTAATTGTTTTTCTTCTGTTTTTACCCTGAACTGTTTTTTTTTATAACATTTTGACCCAGATCCTATATTCATTCAGTATGCAACAGAAAGAAATCGGGAGTCTAAGAAAAGAATAGAAAATAAAGACTCAACAGAATGTATCATAATATAACCAGGCCTGAGGAAAAGAAGCTGCCCATGGATGATGCTCAGTTCCTAACAACGATGTCTGCATGCTACGATTATGTTCATTTCACATATACAGTGCTGTGGGAGGTCGGCTGACAATTTCCTGATTACATGGTAAGGCAAGAAGATAATCTTCAATTGGAATCTTCCTAGGTGGGGCTTGTTTCCCTTGGGTAGGAGTCCAGGGACTACAGGGCTACCAGGAATGAAATGCAGAGATCGGACAGAATATCACTCAGCTCCCACCCCACCCCCAGCTACAGGAGTCCAATCTGGAAAGCTCTGACTTTTGTGGGTGAAACAACCCAGACCTTCTAGAATTTAAGATAAGCTAAATATCTTGATTTCTACCGAGATCTGCAGCTTTTCAATGTGGGCCTTCCCCAAATTTAATTGCTTTTCAAGCAGTATAGGCTAGTGGGCATGGTGGCTCACATGCACCCTTAGTCCCAACACTTAGAAGGCAGAGGCAGGTGGATCTCTGTGAGTTCAAGCCCAGCCTGGACTACAAGTTAATGCCCTGTATCAAAAATGAAACAAAACAAAAATCAAGTAGTATAGTTAGATCCTATTCATTAAGGCAAGAATCTGTTCAACTATATACATTTGGTACTCCCTAAGAATTTAGGAATAACAAAGACAATTATTAAGTATACTCACACCTGCACAAGACCCTCAAAAAAAAGGAGAGAGAAATAGGTTCAGGAACCCAGGTAGGTCACACCAGATAACTGGCTCTACTTTTGTTACATTCTTCCTTGTTCAAAGAGCCTCAACATGCCAGGCTGAGGAGAGATGGCTCAGTGAGTGGGTAAAGCATTTGCCATGCAAGAGTGGAGGGCCTGTGTTCAGATCTCCAGAACCTACTAAAGATAGGCGTGGCCGACATGTTGGTAGTGCCAGTGTCCCTGTAGTAAGCAAATCCCTGGAAGCTCCCAGTCTAGCTAGCCTGCCATGCCCAGGGCTGAACAACAAAAAGACTACCTCAAACAAGGTAGAGCTGAGGGAAGGTAACTGAGGTTGTCTTCTGAGCCCCACACACTTGCTGTGACGTGCACACACGCTCACACACAAGATAAATAATTTCTCAGCATCCTCAATTTATTACTGTATCAAATCACAAACTCCCCTCAAGGCACTAAAAACAAGACCCTCCCTACCTCAGCATCCCTAGCCTGCATCTTACCCCTAGGTTCATTTGCCTGTTCTAGCTGAGCTAATCTTCAAAGATGCAGAGCCTCTCACCAATTATCCCCTCCCAATATAAATTTTTACCCAGCCTTCAAAGTCTTCTTCACAAAACTGTAACAGAAAAAAAAATAACAAAAGCCAAAACTACCTTCAAGAGCAAGTAGTCCTGGGTTTAAATCCCACCTCTGGTGTCAAATAGCTAGGCGGTTTTCTTCGGTTTGTTACCTAAATTCTGTGAACTATAGAAGAAGATCCCTGTGGAGTATCCCTTATCCAAAATGTTTGCCATCACAAGGATCTATATATAAGGAGACATCTTGAGGGTGGAAACAGAGCTCATTATGCTTCACCTGCGGGTTTGATGTGTAGCCTCAAGGTCATTTTATGTGATATTTTTACTGCGGCTTCATTTTAAACCGCCTTATCACATGAGAGCATATGTCAACTTTTCCACTTGTGGCATCATGACAATATTCAAAAAGTTACAGATTTTGGAGCATTTGAAATTTCCGATTTTTGGATTTGAGTTACTCAAACCCCTAATAGTGACTAGCGCTTACCTTACAGGGATTTTCCTTTTTTATCTTTTACATGTGTATAAGACAGGCTGCATGTGCCTCAGGCTAGCCTCTAGCCAAGGATGACCTTAATTCTTCTGTTTCCACCTTCTGAGTGCTAGAATAATAGGCATGAGCCACCATGCCCACTCTTTCCTCATATACATACTTACATACACACACACATACGTATATATGAGTTTTGAAGAATCACATAAAATGATGCAAATCAAGTACTTAACCCCAAGCACTCAATTAATATGAGCCTTATTATTATTATGGCTACTCAATAGTCACTGGCTTTCCTTCTTTATATGCCCCAGTTCTTACACTGCCTCTTCTGAGAAATAACCCCCTTGGAGTCCACACAGTCTATGATGGCTCCAACTATGGCCCAGGTATTAGCCTGTCTCCATCTGCAACTGAGCTTAAAAGCTTCTTTAAAGGCCATGAGTATGTTGGAAACATCAACAAAAAACTCTGTAGACCTGAATGGACAGTGAATCAGAATTCTTCAACTACTACCTCTAAAAAAAGTCAGCAAAGACTATTCTCTCAGCTGCTGACAGGTTAATGGCTTTGGAGGGAGGAAGTGTCCGTTTTCTTTAAGGGCCTACCATGCTCCAGTGGCTGATTCCCCACCCATGAATATATAGGCAACACTATATGGGTTGTTTTTTTAAAGGACTTGATATTGGGAAGATCTGAGAAGAATTAGGGGGAAGAACGGGGGTAAATAAGATTAAAATACTTTGCATGTATGTATGAAATTCCCAAAGGATTAACAAAAATATTGTTTATTTTAAAGAATTCTATAATTATAATTAAAGTAAGATTGATTTTCCATCTTGAAAAACAAAAGTTCCTTTCTCTGGCAAAAGCAGGGGTACTTACTGGGAAAACAAATGCATAGCTAGTCTCAGCAGAACGTTGCTTCAATCTCTCTCTCTCTCTCTCTCTCTCTCTCTCTAACACCACCATTTTGTATTGCCTGATCTTCAAATCCACATTCCCTAAGCTCCAAGCCTCGCCATTTTTCTAATGCTGGAGATGACACACGAAGCCAGTAAAAGGCTACACTTTACCTGAATGTGTGACAGTAAAAAATAGACAAAAGGGGCACACTCCAGGTGTGATCTTGGGGTTCACCTACTGCAGAAGAGGGTCTCTGCATGCCCTATCCTCTACCTTATGATTCCTCGTCAAGTCAGCTCCATGCATCCTCTCATGTGTGTAGCAGCCGGCATTCCCCGGGCACCCGTGCCTGGAGGCTTATTCCACTGTTCTGTGTACTTCACAAGAACTGAAGTAAGAAATACTTTCATGTAAGTTACCCCATGCTTCAAGTTACTCCATCCTTTTGAGAGGACACATTCCACACACAGAAATACAAAAAACAGAGCACAGAAAAATGTGGCTACTAGCATCTCACATGCTTAAAATTTCTTCTTTTAAAAGAACCGAATTTGAGAGATCACAACTACATTTTCACAAATGAAAAAGTCATCCCTACCAATTATACTGCACAACCTTACATTCTTTCAACAGTATGAGGTTTCAAAATCAGGGCTGTGGCAGGAGGAACACTGGGCAAAATGGATACCATCTTTGAGACCCTGTGGCAAATAATAAGGCCCGGCTGGCCCCCATGCTAGATTCCTGGGTTCCAATCAACACAAGTCACCCCTTAGAGTTAGTGGCATTCAAAAGTGTTCAGGGAGTAATTGGCTTCAAATAAATCACAATGAGCAGCTGATAAATGTAAAGAAGGCACCAGTCCCATTGACCAACACGCTCAGGCATACCAGTACCCACAGCATGAGTGTCCCCTGACCCTCCTGCCCATCGACCCAAGCTCAAGACTGCACTCCAAAGGCTTTGAGGGTGACCCTGCTTTCTTGATCAAATGAGAAGTTTAATTCCACCCACACTAGGAACCTCAAGCTTAGACTCAAGCCCCCGAAGCCAAGGCCCTAGAGGGCAGAGGCAGAGGGCCCTTGGTAGTGGTTAACTAGATGATGAATGTCACGGGAACGGGTTAAGAACCAGAGCCCTTGGCTCAGGCATCCATCAGGGAGGACATCCTTCGGCTTTCCTTAAGCAATCTAGTGCACCCTAAGGGAAAGCTTCCAGTGACCTCAGCTGCAGCAACGGCCACAGAACCCCCTAGTGCGACACCGAGACCCGAGCGAGCAGCTTGATGGATCCAAGGGGGAAAGCCTAGGGGCGTCTCTAGAAAACCAGACTCCAGCTAGTGCAGGCCTGGCTACCCGGTCCTCTCAGAAGCCCCTCCCCAGTGCTCATTCAGAGTCCCGCGCGACCCAGCCTGCCAGGCACCCAAGACTCTGGTAGGCCAGGGCGGCCGGCCAACCGGGACGCAGAAGGACGCGGCCGCCTAGTCGATAAGCAGAGCTGGGGGCATTTACCGGGCGTCTGGGCAGCCGCTCTACCTCCGCGCTCGGCTCCGCTGGGATAGCGGAACCGCCACAGCTCCTGTCGCCGTCTCCCTCCAGCCGCCGCAGGGTCAACCACCAAAGCTCCCGGTCGCTCTCTGGGACTGCTGCGGGCGAGGCCAGCTGTTGAATAGGCTCAGGTCGCGACACCGAGGCGTCCTCGCTGCATCCGAGCCGGCGACGCAAGTGCGCGTGCCCGTGCCAACGCCCCGTGGCAAACCCGTGAGCTTCCTGGTGGATGCTTCCTGGATCCTGGCGGGGGGTTGCCGGGGTGCGGGCTCGCACGCTGCAAGCTCGCTCTCCTCGAGGGGCTCGTGCGCGGAACCTCCCCTCTTGAGCTCCGCCCCCTTCGCTGCCATCCCTCAACTTGCCGGCAGAACCAATAGCAACCACCGACTAGATCCGCCCCTTGGATTTCCCCAGGGCCAATCGCCTTCTCCTAAGCAAACATTCTAGTAGCCCCGCCCCTCCGGGGCAGCAAAGCTGGGACCAAAGTTAATACCATTGCGAGGGTCTGATCAGCCCAAGGTTTTGTCCAGGTTTACTCACCTCCCCCCATGACGGGATTTAGAGACCGTAACCACCACCACATCAGATCCCTGGCACAGTTGTAAAAGCTGGGATGTGGCAAGGTGAACCCGTGAGCCCTTGGATAGGGCAGGAGGTGGAGATAGGTGGCTTCCTGGGCCTTGCTGGCCAGCCAGTGTAGCCAATTGGTGACTTTCAGGTTCAGCGAGAGACCTTGGCTCACAAAATAAGGTGCAAAGCAATGAGGAAGACACCCGACACTGACCTCTGGCCTCCATACCCTTGCACATGTACACACAATTTAAGAGAGAGAGAGAGAAAGAGAGAGAGAGAGAGAGAGAGAGAGAGAGAGAGAGAGAGAGAGAGAGAGAGAATAGCCTGGAGAGAGTGTTACCCACCACCATCATAGCTGAGAACCAGCCACTCACTTGACCAGATCTTCCCATCCAAAAGTCAGCAAGGACCTGAAAGAACACGTGCTGGTTGTGTGTTTGTTTTCTTCTTGTTGCCCATTGTCCTAGTACAGGAGTCCAGCCCTTATAAGCTGGGAAACTTCCAAGGACCAGTCACCAAGACTCAGTCTGTGGCTCTGTGATGGCCAGTTGAATCTCTGGCCTTCTGGCTTAAGGATATACAATGGCAGCCTTGCCTGTCGTCCGTGGTGATCTAACAATCTGAACACTACTCTCCTGGCCCACTATTCCAGGCTCTGTTGTTCAGAGGCACAAATTAAGGGTCTTCTCTGAACGTAAGCCAATTGCTGTAAATCTTTGGAGAGCAGACAACAAGAGCTGATGTGCCTGCCCTCCTTAGCCCCATGCCCAGAGAAGGCCAGAGTGATCACAACCCTTGCCTAGAGGGCCTTTCTTTGAGTTCTCCAAGTTGGCATTCACTTTTGCTAGTGACAAGTCACAAAGCTGACACTTAGTAGATTTCATGTCAGCACCTTCCCTGAGGGAGGTTCTTGCTGCTGCAGCTGTTACCAGACTGTTTTCTGCTTGATTACCTGGTTTGTGTGGGTGGGTGGGTGAGGAGGGTTGATGTTAATTTTACTCTCTTCTGTCGAGACTCCTGCTGTTCATTCTGTCCTAAATAAATCTTCACCTCTGCTTGATGTTCAGACCCACATCCTCTCTACACAATTACCACAGAGCCCCTGAACTAACTGATTTGCCTGTTGTATGCTTTTGGCTGGGAAGGCTCC
The DNA here is from genome assembly GCA_004026605.1 of Ondatra zibethicus. Lineage (NCBI taxonomy): Eukaryota > Metazoa > Chordata > Mammalia > Rodentia > Cricetidae > Ondatra > Ondatra zibethicus. Next base: position 49,288 of record PVIU01007246.1, on the reverse strand, counting down.
CAACACCTCCTTTCCTTGTCTGTCTCACCTATGACTCTAAAATATAATAGGGTCCCCCACTGCATTCCAACTTTAAGGCCCACTGTAATGCAATCCTAATTACTCAGATGGAATGCAATCCTAATAGTGTGTGATTTCTAATTGGTCTTAATAATAAAAACTCAGAGTCAGCTATCAGGAGGTGAAAGCTGAAGGATCAGGGAAGCAGAGCAGCCAGCCACTAAAGAGTTCATACCTCTTCCAGTGCTCAGGCTGAAGGGGTGATCCTGTCTCTACGAATCTTAGGACTGACTGCTGTCTTTACAAAATCTCAGACTGCATGCTCATACTGAATCCTCAGACTGCATCTCAGCGCCTGTCTCCTCCCGCCTTATATTCTTCTCTCTGCCCAGCCATATCACTCCTGTCTCCACCTCCCTAGTGCTGGAGTTAAAGGGATGTAATCCTAAATTCTGAGATTGCCTTTGTGTGAGCTGTTTCTCTTTTAGACAGATTCAATCTTGTGTAGCCCAGGGTGGCCTTGAACTCACAGAGACCGTCTGCCTCTGTCTCCTTATTTCTGGGATTAAAGGTGTGTGCCACCACTGCCTGGCCTCTATGGCTAACTAGTGGCTTAGCTCTGCACTCTAATCTTCACGCAAGCTTTATTTGTTAGATGATAAGCAAAATATCAGGCGGTGGTGGTGCACACCTTAATCCCAGCACTCAGGAGGAAGAGGCTGGCAGATCACTGTGCTTTCAAGGCCAGCCTGGTCTACAGAGCGAGTTCCAGGATAGGCTCCAAGGCTACAGAGAGAAACTCTGTTTCTCAAAAAATCAAAACAAACAAACAAACCAAAATATCACTACAGCCCACCACAGTTGCTAATGTTTTCCCACTCCCCTCTTGCCCGATTTCTCTGAGGTCCCAACCCACTGCACTGCAAGTAAAAGCCTGGGTAACCTGGCCTCACATGCCCAATCTCATCCCTATCCATTCTACTGCCATCTCAGAACACTGTATACTTCAGCTAAACCAAAATTCCTGTTGTGTCTCCAGTGAGCTCTATTCTCTCTCATGTCTTTTATACGAAATCTAGACGAACTTGATCCCATCCTCCTCTGCCTGACCTACAACTCAAAGATCTAACGCTTTATTCACTTTGCAAATATGTCGTGCACACTCACCATGTATCAAATACTCAGGGGTATAAAATGTGTAAGATTAAAATAACATGTAAGATTTAGAGTTGAATGTCCCCATGTGTTAGTCATGTAGTACATTTTGTGCATCGCTTTTCTTATAACATACAAACAAATACAAATGTGTAAGAGTGGATGCTTTCACCAGGAGCTCTTGAGTAGGCTGTGAGTAATAACCCTGCTTCCTTAGCATTGGCAAACAGACATCAAGGCTGCTGATTGGCTTTGGTTGTTGGGGGCTGAAAATTAAACTCAGGACTTCACATATGCCTGCCAACCACCTAGCAACACACACACACACACACACACATGCACACACACAGAGCCCAGCTCCTTTGAACTTCAGATATGACCAAATGGATGAAAGGTTGAGTAAAACGAAACAGCTTGTCTTTCTCCCTTGTTGAATGCCACTGAATGATGTTTAAACTCATCTCACCAAGTTTGGCAATTCGAAGGTTAGATAGAGATTATGGCCTCTTTCTTTTATAATCAATTTAAACTTTAAAACTCAACTTATTAAAAAGGCTGTGTGTTGCTTTTTTCCTCTTTTTGTGTATCATATCAAATAAGAAATTGATAGCATGCTGTAGCTGTTAATAGTCCAAATAAGAAGCACATGAACAGGAGTATATGTTGACAAAATGAACCAATTGCAATCTTGAAATTACAGAGCTTTGCTATTAAATATGATTTTAAAATTAATTTTATCAAAACTCAGATGCTTGAACTACCACTGTGTGGTAGATTTTCATGTTCCTTACAAAGTTCTTAGTTCTTCGGCCTCTAAAAGCAGGCTTTGTTGTTACGGTTAAAACAAATAGATTCTACACAGCTGAGTTCACCACATCTAGGGTAGTTTGTGGGTTGCCCCAGATGCCTATGGATACCATCAAAATGAATAAAGATTAGGTTTGAAAGGAGAAACCTCTTGAGACAGAAATGACGGCTCATCCATGGAGGTGACAATCATACAGGTGGTAAGGAAACCTCATAAGGGTTGGGGCAGGGTTCTGTTCTTGTCTTTGCAGGAAAATACTCATCTTCAAAATATTGAGAGACCTTGGTATCTAGATGCCTAAAGGAAAAAAGATCCAGAAAGAATCACCAAGCAAACAGAAATCTAACTTAAGAGGACAGGTCATCTGCTCATTACCTGAACATGTGTATATCTCTACTTAAAAATAAAGCTGGCTTTGGAGTTGGACAATGCCTATCCTTCTCTAAATCCAAGCATGTTGTTACTAGAAAAATTCAGCATTTCTGTCTTCTGTCAGGAGCCATCTGGTATGGAACATAAAGAAGAAAGAATTTAGGAAAAACTTTACTTCTCTCCATACCTTTTTCTTGTCTCTATCATACCTTTTGTTGAATATATGTCTATATGAATAATGTTTAAGTTTTCCACAATTAACAATAAATTTTCCTGCAGTAATCTTTTAAATTTCCAGGAAGAAGAAGGGGCCCCACAACAATGATTCCACCTGGTTGATATGATGTCATGATATTGATAGTGCTACTTTAAGATCAGTTTTGGGTACCAGCTGCTCAAAACGATTCCAACTTGGTTAGCTGAAATGGTGCACCTTCTTTCAATGATCTGACCAGAACTTCAAACAAGAACTTCAGAAAAACCCTCTTGACTACTCAGAGACCATTTGCAATTATACCAGACAGTAATCTTGAAACTTAACCATCATTTTAGTTTTACAGGATCCCATAGAAAAAACATTGCCCCCATGACAGCTGGAAGTAATTCTAGAAGATGATGTCTCCTCTCCCAACAAAGTTTGTCCTCAGGGTTAGGAACATCAATTAGGGGGTTAATTATAACTGGTATAGGGTTGGGGGTTGGGGTGGAAATTATGTAGGCTCAGGGATCTCTTTGAAGGAAAAGGGAAATTGGAAGGGAAAATAGGTAGATTAGTGTGAGCTTACTCACACTAATACTAATAGTGAGTAATAGAGTGAATACTTGTGAGCTATTATTTATAGACAATTTACATTGGTATAGATTCTTGTATATTGATACAAATTCAAATTATATTTGTTATATTGAATATGTTCCTATTTCTGTTTACAATATTTGTACACCTATGCAAAGTTATTTTGTCATATTGTATAGGTGCATGCTTCTACCTCTGCTTAAGATATTTTGTATATTGATACAATTTTAGGATATATTTATCATATTGCACTATACGTTTCTACCTCTGATCAAGATACTTATACATTGTTTACATTTTGAGGTCATTGTCCTCATTTGTTGCACAGTTGTTTAAAGATTGTTTAATATTCTAATATGAGGCCTTAATTTTTTTCTTATAAAGGAAAACATTTAATTGAGTGGCTTACAGTTCAGAGGTTAGACTAATCAGGTTCTTTAGATACATAGAGATTGTATTCTGCATAAGATAGGTAATCTTCAACCACTATAGAATATGGCATTTAAATAACTTAGGGTTCTATTGATGTGAGACACAATTGCTCCTGGCATAACTGATCTATTCCCAAAACAATGTTGAGCACTGAAGACACTCCACTTGGAGCTTGTTTTCTTCTTGGCAAAACTGGCCTTTAGGCAAAGAACTGCCCCTGCCTCGGCCACTGACAAAATGCATGGTGTCCGGACAGAACAAGTAGGATACAAGATAAAAGCCTGCCAAACCTTGCCAAGACAGGGTAAGATGGTTTTGAAAATTTTCCTGCCTCTGAAAATGGTCTGTTAGTTATGTTAGGCCTTAGCCAAAGTTGGTTGCTCCAACACTGCAAATGAGACTTCGGGTGATTGCCCAGGTAGCCAGTTGTCTCTGCCATTTATTGCACATTTTGGAAGTTGCTTGATTGTACTTCCTGTTTACTCAAGTAACATTATTTCCCTTCTCAGTTCTTCGATGGGATTGAAGACTAGATAGTCATAGTTACTTTCCTCTCATGACTTAGCCAAACCATTTCTAATACAAGACTTAGACTCCTTGGGATAGGGTAATTATTAAAACATTTAGCATATGTTTCTTGCTTGATATTGTTTATGCTGGTTGTAATTCTAATTTTTATACTTGATATTTGTTCTTATTGTATATAGTTTTGTATTAGGCTTAGAACTCTCTTATTTAGACAAAAGAGGGAGGTGCTGTGGGAACTCCTTCAGCCAATATTCTTTAAGATACCAGCCCACATGGGCATGGTCTCTTGTACTATAAATGGAAATGGAAAGCTTGCACAGACTCTCTCTCTCTCTTCCAACTGCTGGATTCAGTTCCCGTTCCCCGCTCGTGTGGATGACTGTGATCTGTGAGTCTACCCCTAAATAAAGAACCCTTTATAATTCTCAATTCTGAGCTAGTATGGGACTACTTTATAGCATCCATCTACATTCCTCTGTCCATTCTTTTCTTCTTCATAGGTCAGAATGTCTGTTTCCCAAATTCAAATCCCACTTATAAGAATTGCATAGTAACATCAACTAATTATTAACATTTGCATAAAGAAGGGAATAAGGCTTTATGGGAAATTTTTCAAGGTACTTTTACTGAACCACAGTTTTCAAGGTGTTTTCACTTCTTTTAGCATATTTTATCTACATAATAACCTAGATAAATATCTTGCTTTTCATTTTACAGGGGAAAAAGCTACCATTCTTTAGGGCATTTGAACTATTGTTCTGCCATTAACCTTGGGAAATGTGACCATGCTATTCTAGGATTCAATGTCTCTCCAAGAATCATTTCAGGTTTGTCTATAATCTGTTCCCTCCTGCTTACTGAACTAGAGATAGTCGGGCGTGGGGATGATTAGACACTTCAATGGGACAGGAAGTCATTCTGGTATCAGCGGTACTTATAGACAGGACATGCACTGGTAGCATGCCAATACAAACATCACAGAAGCATTGAAAACCAGAAGGAGAGAAATAGGGATCTCAGACAAGAAGCTCCGAACTCAAAACCCACCTGTCCCACTTCAGATCTGATCCAAAAATACAATGGTGTAGCAGCTATTAATGGTTCGTTTGTTCAACGATCCTTTGCTTTACTGACCTAAGAAGCTTCTAAGCAAACTTGAATTAAAGAGTGCTTTGGCAAACTATCTGATCCTCTCCAGACAATAGTAACCAAAATAAATTATATTTAGCTATCTATTTAGCATCCCCTGCTTATTCTGTGTAGCAATGAGGACAGATAAGAAATAAAAGTCTTAAGCGGCTGGTGATGGCTCAGCATGTAAAGATGCCTGAATACCTGAGTCCCATCACAGAACTCACATGGTGGAAGGACAGAACTGACTTCCACATGTTGTCATTTGACTTATGCACACATACACACACACACACACACACACACACACACACATACACACAAGAAAAAGTTAAAAAAAGACACTATGCCCTAAAGTCTTCATTTGGAAGGAATATCAGTAGGTCAATGTTATTTTATATAAGTGGCCAGGTGATAGGCACTTCCTCCTCCACATTCATTCATTCACTAAGAAGGTTGTAGGAGCCTTAAGATGCAGCTAAATAAACACACCATATCTGCTTAATCTTACAAAGAAAATACAGGCTTTATGCTGAATATAAAAGAAATCCATGATACCAGGTGAGAAGTGATTTTCAAACTGGTTGAACCAGAAACTGAAAGCTAATTCCTAAAATAATAACCCTACTTAATAGTCTGTTCTTTTGAGAGTGATTAAAACCATGTTTAATTATAGTGGAATCAGTTCTGGCTTATACACATTTAATCACTTTGCAGTATGGCTCTAAAGTCAGAACAAATAACATTAACCTACTTCACCGAGTTTTTACAAGAATTGCTTGTAAGGTTTTACAAATCTTCTATAACAGTAGCCTTAGAAACCTAGAGACTCAAGTTTTAGCCAGGTTCTGCCTACAGAGGCTGTGTGACCTACAGTGATTCATTTAACTTCTCTGGACTCAGTTTCTCCAATTTTAAAATGAGGGAGAATTGGGTCTTTACTTTTGAGTCTAGCATTCTAATGCTCTGGAACTCACCATCATCATACACTTTTCAGCAGCTGAAAACTGCAAGAATCTTTCCTACTGCCCCAAACTGGGATTCCTGAAAATTTTTCCAAAATGTCTTGTCATCTCTAGACACAGTCAGTTGAACACACTGACCTCAGCAAAACTGTCAAATTGAGAACCGAGTACAAATGACAAGTTGGGTGTGGTGGTAACACTCAGAAGGGTGAGACAAGAGGATCAAGTGTTTGATCCCAGTTTGAGCTACACAGCAAGGATGAGTCTCAAAAATATACTAACACTATTCTCATCCCCATCCCTCAAAAAATTACAAAAGCAGGTCCACACTTCCTCCTTCCCATCCATCTTTTCTGTGCTTTTGTTTCCCAAGGATATTATTAATATGTCTCTTCCCTAAAATGGATCAGAGATCCTCACTACCAGCTACAGAAACACTATGACTATTTATAAGAGTACTGGAAAGGTGATTTTTTAAAAGAAAATTACATTATATTAGGTAGAAAGAAATATGCAATTTAAAGGAAGCTAAAAATACAATATACCAAAAATGGGATGGCTATAGACCAAAATGTCAATAGTGCTAGTGTCTAGGTAGTAGATTGCCCCCTTTCACCTTAGTATTTTAAATACTTTAATGGAAACTAGTGGTGAGCACCTGTGGTTCCAGTTAGTCAAGAAGCTGAGATGGGAGAATCAAGTGAGGAGAGGGATTTGAGGCCAGCCTGAGCAAAACCAAAAGATACTGTCACTAATAAGCAGATAAGTAAAACAAAAAGTAATGGGCATGTTTTAATAATCAGAACACACTCACACACACATATATATATATCATGTTTATATTGATATATCTTTTATTTAAAATACTAAATAAATGTGTATTTGTATTTATGAAAATGAAGTAGAGTGGTCCTCAAACATCACTGACTATTGCCACTGCTTCTGGTTACATTCCAGAATATGACCGTAAGGCCCTATTGCTGAAGACATCACATACCTGAGTCATAGAACATGGAGAAATCAAGGCGGTGCAAACCTGGAAGCTTCATCCCTACTGGTGAGCTTTTATAGTGCTAAAGGTGCTATGCAAGCAACTTCAGGAGGAAAGTAATTATCAGTTATATCCATCTGTGAGCCCTTCAAGCTACACTAAAGGATGGCCTGGCAATGCATGCCCACTGGTGCAATAATGGCATGAGTATCATGGAAGAAACCAACCACTATAAATCCAATCTAATTTGGTTTTTAAGTCCTACTCCCCAACATCACCACTCCCACATATGGATGTCCTCCCCATCCCACTTAGGCTCTTAGAACCCAGGCCATGGGCTGTCTTTGCCAGTCTCCTCACTAGACAGTCACTCCACGGGGATGCCTTCATCCACCAGCTTGACTCTAATTCCTCCTGGCAGCACCCTCAACAGAAACAACCTTCTCTCTGCTTGGTCTCTGACATTCTAATCCAGCTGCCTCTCCCTGCTCCCAACACCCTCCACTGCAGATGGCTTACTTGCTCTCCCTCACATAATGGCTTTAGGACTGAATTGCCCAAGAAAGAACGGGGCATTGACTGGGTGTATGTACTTTGAGTTTTGATATATGTGATATGTAAGACTCTCTGAGGACCTTAACATCTGTTAACACTAGTGACTCTCACCCTCCCATTGTCTTCTCTCTAGGGAACTGATGGGTTTTCCTTTCTAGTATTGTTCCTAGGTCTATTCCAAAGGAAATGTCATACCTTTCTAAAACATACCTTCTGAGCTTTATTAATTATATCTAAATAAGGAACATTCCCTCCCTTAAAATGCAAATATCTTACATATTCGCTGATAGTCATAGAGTTTATATTCTTGGTCTGGAGATTGTAATATAGAGAAGTATCAAAAGGAAAGGGGCGGGGACTGGAGAGATGGCTCAGCAGTTAAGAGCACTGGCTCTTCCAGATGACCCAGGTTCAATTCCCACCATCTGTATGGCAGCTCACAACTGTCTGTAAATCCAGTTCCAGGGTATCCAACACCCTCACACAGACATACATGCAGGCAAAATACCAATGCACACTAAATAAAATAAAATAAATATTTTTATTAAAAGGGAAAGGGGGCATTTGTTCAGAAACGACCATCATCAATGTGCTATCATACAGCTTGTGATGAATGTTTTAATTGTGCAACCACAGGAACTCTTTTCATAAAGAGTTCCCTTGCCCCGTCTGGATCACTAACAACCTGACCTAGAAGGAGCTCGCTGGTTCTCAGCCCATCATCTAGTTTGCAAGTTACAGTCTGTTCTTGAGAGTGGGTTTACTCCACCTGCCGCTCTGAGCACTCTGGCCTTTTGTTTCAGTCCCTTAGGGTAATGCAGAGAAACCTCTGTCCCAGTCTCCCTGGCAGGCTATCTTTGTCCAGGCCAAGCCAGCTCTTTAAGAGTGATTTGCACTTGGATTTCCATACAGCTCTTTATTGTGTCATCAAAATACAGTCTTTTAAAAAACGTCTGGGTAAATACAAAGACAAGCATGCTTACTAGGATAAAAAATGAAAATAAGCTGGCATGCTCATCAAAAGAAAATATATCTATGATCTTTACAGTGACACTGTGTTGACTGATGAGTTTCCTGCTTACTGACCTCTAAAAAGATAAAATAGATACCATGGAAACAAATTAAATGAGCTTCAAAAAGGATTGCTTAAATAAATTGCAGTACTAGCAAGCAAAACATGTGTTCACTTTTTAAAGACACGAAGCAGATCAATACACACTGATGAACATCTAAGCAATATCGTTAAAAAATACAAATAGAAGCCGGGCGGTGGTGGCGCACGCCTTTAATCCCAGCACACGGGAGGCAGAGGCAGGTGAATCTCTGTGAGTTCGAGGCCAGTCTGGTTGACAAGAACTAGTCCAGGACGGGCACCAAAACTACAGAGAAACCTTGTCTCTATAACAACAACAAAAAAAAATACAAATAGAGATTTGAGGAGCGCTGTGAGCAACATGCTATCATTTGTGAAAAGCACACATATCTGCACAATTGCATTAATGTCTGTATTGCATAGGGTAGTGGACTATCTCTGGGGGGGATACACAAAACACTGAAATAGTGGATGCCTCTGTGGAGCAAGTGGATGGCAAAGGTGAGAAGGAGAGTTACTTTCCACCAAATTCTTTTTCATCATTTCTTGATAGCTTCTGAATTGCAATGTGCTGGTATTTTCTGTTACAATATTTTAGTTGTAGAGTGCTTGGCAGTCTTTACAAAATGTATGCCACATAAGCATTTATGAAACATACATGCAACCCAAGGTGGTACATCTTCTGCCATTTTTAAGGAGATCTTCAAACTGCTTCCAACCTCTAATCTCCTTTACGGCTCCCTCTCTGCCTCTGCACTCCCTGCAAGCCCCTGCCACACCTTACAGAAGATCAATATCTTCTTTCTCTCTCTCCCTGGCAGCAGAGCCTCCAGCTCCACTCTCACTCCCTCCTAATTAATGTAACTAGGCATTGTGTTCCCATAATTACAGGCTTTGTCAGTGAAATCAATAGTTGCCTCCCTTGTGACAATGACATTTTAGCTCCATCAATCTCCCTAGAGCCCAGTGGCTTCTCTGAGCCAAGAAAACTCCTGAGATGATGAACATGTGTATTTGTTCTCACCTTAATGTATGAGTATACATCAGCAGATTCTCAATGCACATAATTTTATATAGTCAAATTATGAGTATTTGGAGACAGAATGATAACCAGCTGTATATTTTAATGGTTTTATCAAGGTATACTCTACATACCACAAAATCCACTAGGTATGGTTCTGTGACTTACAGTAAATAAAAAAAAGCTATGCAAGCTCAAATGTATGTGCTTGTGTTGATATTTAAAATTTAATTTAAAATATTCAAATATCTGAAATCATAATATATTTCTGACAACACTCAGCTTCTCTCCTCTGATCTCAATTTCAAAGTATTTCATACTCTACTCACTAATGGAAGCATTCTAGAGTCTCTAGAACCATAATAGCATGAGCCAGGGATGGTGGCACATACCTGTAATCTAGCATTTGGGAGGTGTAAGCAGGAGGATCAGGATTTCAAGGCCAGTCTGGACTAGTTAGCGAGACCCTTCCACAAAAATAACAATAATCCTGGAAAAAAACAAAAATAGAAAAAATAAATAATCCTGAGATTTACCTCTGCCTCTGCCATTCCTCTGTTACATAGCTTGCGCAAATTGTATAGGTCGTATGCCCTAGCTCAATTGGTTCCTTCACCTCTAGCTGACTTCTAAGAGCCCCTTTAAGACTGGCATGAAAGGGCTGGAGAGATGGCTCAGCCGTTAAAGGCTAGGCTCACAACCAAAAATATAAGAGTTCGGTTTCCAGCACCCACGGCTGTCTCTCCAGCCACCATTAAAAAAAAAAAAAAAAAAAAAAAAAAAAAAAAAAAAGACTGGCATGAAAGCTTTCTTCTCCTTTTTCCTTGTTTTGAAAAGGGCTCTCTTTCCATAGCCTAGGTTGGTTGGCCTAAAATTCATAGCAATCCTTCTGCCTTGGACCCCAAGAATGCTGAGAATATAGACAGGAGCCCACCACACCTGTCTAAAACCAATCACACACACAAACACACACACACACACATACACAATCACAGAGCCTCTGCTTCTCAAGCATTACTGGTGTCCTGGAAATCAGTCAATCAACATCCATCAATCAATTTACCCAGCTACACCTGATAACGGGATATGGCCTTGGTTTGAAAGTGAGTCTGGATGCCAGCTAGGAAACATGAACTCTTTCCTCTACATTTATTTCTTAGATTTTAGCACAGTTAACCAAGAAGATAGGTTCCTTTCTATCCTTAGAAGGACTTAGGTTACCAGTCAATAGCTCACATCATTAGCATTACCTTTATTATTGTACTATTCTAGCATATGTTAGCAAGAAGGGAAGGTGTCACAAATTGTAGCAGATGGAACCATATAGGCACTGCTTCCTTCTTTTGACAAAAAAAAAAAACAATTGCACTAAAATTAGCTGTGTTCCCCAAGGATTTGAGCCAGCGAAAGCAATTTAAGTTCTCATCTTGTTTTTCTAGCAATCAGTATGTAACCATTAAACAGTTGGTGACAAAGAGAATGCACTTTATGTGTTTGTGTGATGATACCAAAAAGTGGTCTTTGCTATCATCTATCGTGGCACTTGGTGTCATCAGAGTCAGGAGCAGGTCAGAAAGAGTTTTTTCAGTGCTAAACGTGATATTCTGAACCAAACATAAAAATCCCCAAATATTCAGATTGATGTGGAATCTCTGTCAACTATTTTCACATTTTTATTAGCTATTATACCTAGCTTTAAAAGGCTAAGCATTGTTTCAGTCATTTTCAGTGTAAGAAAGCTTCCTCTAAAAAGGCAGAAAATCATAGCCAAACTATTTGTAACTTTTTTTGACACAGGGACCCTCTATATAGCCCTGGCTGTCCTGGAACTCACTCTGTAGACCAGGCTGACCTCGAACTCACAGATCCATCTGCCTCTGCCTCCCTGAGCCTGGATTAAAGGTGTGCGCCACCACCACCCAGGAAATAGTTATTTACTATTATTTTTTATGTGTAAATGTGTATTGCCTGATGTACGTCTATGCACATGTGTACCTGGTGTCCACAGAAGCCAGAAGAGGGAATCAGATCTCTGGAACTGGAGTTACAGACAGTTGTGAGCTGACATGTGGTTGCTGGGAATCAAACCTGGCACCCCTGGAAGAACAGCCAGTGCTCTTAGCCACTGAGCTATATCCCCAGACCCTATTTGTCCCTTTTTTCAAAGAGAAAAAAATTGATAATAATTAGAAACAATTGGGAGGATTACATAAAATATGACAGTCTACAAAAGGGAATTGTATGCAGACATCAAGAATCACTTTACAATAGTTTTATTTGTTTGTTTTTGTTGTTGCTGCTGTTTTGTATTTTGGGGTTTCCTGGGATATAACTAACTTACATCCCATAAAGTTTCTTTTTAAGCTGGAAAACTCCAAAAGATTTTTCATGCATTTTCAGCATCAGAGAACTATCCTGACGTGTTGGTCGATTTTGCACTGTAATGAGGCAGGCTTCTTGTGACAAAAAGAGTATTTTGTAGCTCAAAAGGATTTGGAAGCCAAATGTCCAAAAGTAGTCAGCACCATTGATTTGGAACCTGGCGAGGACCTAACAAAGAACCATATCACAATGAGAGGAGTGCACATGTATGAAAGAGACCAACCACATCTTTAAACGGGAAACCAGGGACCTGGATGGGATCAGGCTTACTGCTTATATAACAAGCCTATACTAACAACTAACTCAGGATCTCAAAAGAATGACCTTGATCCAATAACCTCCTACAAGGGAGATGGAGGGATGGCTCAGTGGTTAAGAGGACTTTCTGATTTGCCAGGAAACCTGAGTTCATTTCCTAGCACCCAATGGGCAGGCTGCAACTGTATGTGACTCTAGTACCAGGGTAATTCAATGCCTCTGATTTCCATGGGCTGGGCACTTGCACACATATGCACATATCCCCACAGAGACACATGCATATACTCATAATTAAATATAATAAAAATAAAATCAGGAAAGAACCTCCCACCAAGCCCTGCCTCTTAAAGATTCTACCACCTTACTAACCATACACCTTACACATGAACACCTAGGGGACACACTCAAACACATTATAATCCAATCTAAAAACACTCTTACTCCCCCAAAAGAGAATTTGAACCCAGCTGAACCTGATAATGGTCACTCCTCATGATCAAAACTAACAAATTTATTTTAAAAAAAAAAACGAAAGACTCAAAAGATTAGAAAAAGGGAAAGCAACTCACAAAGAAGACATACGAATTAGCAGGTGTGGTACTTTGAAAGAAAATGGCCTCCAAAGGGCATGGCACCAATGCAAGGTGTGGCCTTGTTGGAGTAGGTATGACCTTGTTAGAGGAACTGTGCCACTGTGGAGGTGGGCTTCAAGGTCTCATATATGTTCAAGCCTCACCCAGTGAGACAGACCACTTCCTGCTGCCTGTGAGTGAAGATGGAAGAGCAATCTGCTCCTTCTCCAGCACAGTGTCTGCCTGCTAGCTGCCTTGCTTCCTGCCATGACGATAATGGGCTAAACCTCTGTACTGTAAGCCTGCCACCACAATTAAATGTTTTCCTTTATAAAGAGTTGCTGTGGTCATGTTGTCTCTTCACAGCAATAGAAATCCTAACTACGAGAATATACATAGGGAAAGATGCTCAACTTTGTAAGTGAAAAGGGGAATGAATCTATGTTATAGAATATAAAGGACCAGTTATCTAAGATTATATGTACAAAACTGATTTTTGCCCAAATAGTAAGTTATAAAAACAATGCATATAATTTGATACCATCTTCAAACAAGTAACTGATCTTGGCATAAGAAATGCATTCCCGCTTTTGGTCCTACCAACCCTATGATTACATGTAATAGTCTCACTCTCCAGAGAGGAAACTTGGCCTCAGAGTTGTACACACAGCTGCCACCTTTCTATTTGGGTCCATTTAGCCCTCAAACCAATACAAAGGATAACTTTCAGGTTAGAATACCTGGAAACCCCTCAATTTAGGGGGTGGGGCAGCAATCGTCTGGTATATCATTCTCAAGAGCTTTTCACCTATCACTAGGAAAAGTCATGCAACATTCAGTTTCCAAATAGGAACAAAGCAGAACCAAAGACGAGTTTGGAAGAAGTTACACCACTTCTGTTGGTGGTGATAAGATGGGCAACTGGAAGTAAACCATGGAGGCAATCCCAATATGTCTGCCCTTCTCCCTGTCCTATTGGAATGGTATGCCTGCCCTTCTCCCTGTCATATTGGAACGGTATGCCTCTTTGCTACAGTAGGTGTATTGCTCCTACTGTTGGTGAAGGCATGCAGCTGAGATCAAGTTGTCTGCCCAGAGGGGAATCCAAGGTAGAAAATCTGAAAGAGAAACAAATCCCAGTGAAACCATCTTCTTATATATCATTTTTCTTTTTTTATGAGGATATACTTCCTTTTTTAAAATATTTATTTATTTATTATGTATACAATAGTCTGTCTGTGTGTATGTCTGCAGGCCAGAAGAGGGCACCAGACCTCATTACAGATGGTTGTGAGCCACCATGTGGTTGCCAGGAATTGAACTCAGGACCTTTGGAAGAGCAGGCAATGCTCTTTACCACTGAGCCATCTCTCCAGCACCCGGGGATATACTTCCTTGATGAATATGATTTGTCAAATGATATGGGAACATCCTGAGTATGGCTGACACACCACAGAATATGCTGCAAACCCTTCTAGTAGTACTATAGTGGTTAGAATAAGAATGGTCCCCATAGACTCATATATTCAAATACTTACGGAGTAGAATTATTTGAAACGATTGTTGAACAAAGCATGTCACTGAGAGTGGGCTTTGAGGTTTCAAATGCTCGAGCCAGACCCAGTGTCATGATCTCTTCCTGCTGCCTGAGGATCCAGATGTAGAACTCTCAGCTACTTCTCCAGCACCATGTCTGCCTGCATGCTGCCATGCTCCTCACCATGATAATGGACTAAACCTCCGAAACTGTAAGCAAGCCCCAGTTAAATGCCTTCCTTTCTAAGAGTTGCCATGGTCATCGTGTCTCTTCACAACAGTAGAACACTAAGAAAGTACATATGGAACATGATTTTAAGGAAATTGTGGCAGAAGCTGTATTGCCACTGCTGAGAGTGGTAAGATTGAAGTTCATCTGACTTCCCAGAAAGTGTGTGCACATCAGGCAAGAATTACACATAAAAGGCATGTCAGTGGCATTCTAAGTGCTATTTTCTGACTTGGTAGGTAACTTGGTTGAAGGAGAGGATGAGACAGCAGTACTGGCTTGCTGTTTCTTATGTCTGGATGGGGAGTCATATGGAACAGAGTACAAATTAGATTTATGCTACATAGCCCCTCCTGGGATACAATAACTAAGAACTCAAGAGAACAGTGGAATAATGAAGAGGGAGAAAATATAGTAGAAATAATAGTGAGGGAGCTGGGCACAAAAGAAGTGGCATGTGATGCCAAAGTCCCTGTCTGGGCACAAAAGAGGTGGCATGTGATGCCACGGTCCCTGACTAGTAAGGACTGTGCTCACAGGAGAGGCCAGAAAGAAACTCAACTCAGAAGGGACTTCAGGGTTGGTATGGGACTTCTGTGGCTTTGAGAAGCCTCATTGCAGATCATGATTATTATTGAGGTAGGGGAGAGTCTAGGAGATTTGAGTGGATCAACCCAGTATGTAAATTTGGTGTATAATGTGCTAAATCAATCAAAAAGAGAGGAGAAGAGAAGGCAAATAATGGGGCCAGCCTAGGTCACTTGACGGCAAATGTAGCAATATCTGTGTCAAGTCGGGTTCTTAGGGAAATAATTTATAGAATACCAAATGATGAGCTTCTGAGCTTCTAGAATGCCTTGATACCTGCATGACACTTCACCAAAGGGGTAGGCAACAGGGAGATACCAGTAACTGTAGGAGAAAGATTTTTGTGAAGGAGGAACCACCTTAGCAGCTTCCCTAATGGGGTAGCCACGGTTGTCTGCAGGTGAGAATCACTCAGAGCAACCAGAGGCATCTCCTGAATTGTAAATTACTTGGCCCCCTCTTAACATGCAGCATATTTTGGTTTGGGGTAGATGCTGGAGCCAATTGCATCTTGGTTTCTGGTAGCCCTCTAGGAGCATCAGGGACAAAGGGCATCAATGGATGAATATGAAAATAGAGCATTGCTGGTAAATGGTTCGAGCTTCCCTAGGAGTGGACAAATGTACACAGTGTACATTAGTCTCTACTATGAGGCTAGAGACTATTAAACCAGCCAAGGGCTCTTTCGGCAGTTAGGTATGGTCAATGAAGAAGAAGTGTCCCATTACAGAGGTGGCCAAGAGTCTATCAGACACAAGGAACCAGGTAGAGCCATGCAGCAGGTGCAAGAGGGGAAAATATGGCTCTGATAGCCCTTAGACCTAGGATGAACAGAGAAAAGCCACCTGGCTCACCTGGGGCCATCCAGTGTGGGAATATGCATGTCAACCCCATGGCAGTACCCAAGGATGAGAATCCAGGGCAGATTACAGAGGATTGTGGATTGTAGAAATTCAAATACAGTAGTGCCTCCAACCCATACCACCATAGCTAATATTTCTCTTTTGTGGGGGCAATTGATACAAGTTTCATTCTTTTTAAATTCTCAGATAGTCTTTGCCTTTCAATAGTAAGAGGAGGGAGAGAATAACTAGAGGAAACAGGATGGTAGAGATGAGGGAAGGACAGAGAAGGAGAACAGGAAAGAGATATCTTGATTGAGGGAGCCATTATGGGGCTAGCAAGAAACCTAGCACTAGAGAAATTCCCAGGAATCCACAAGGATGACCCCAGCTAAGACCCTAAGCAATAGATGAGAGGGTGCCCAAACTGGCCTTGCCCTGTAGTCAGATTGATGACTATCTTAAATGTCACCATAGAACCTTCATCCAGCAACTGATGGAAACAGATGCAGAGAACCACAGCGGAGCACTGGGCTGAGCTCCCAAAGTCCAGCTGAAGAGAGGGAGAAGTGAGAATATAAGCAAAGAGGTCAAGACCATGATGGGGGTACCCACTGAAACAGTTTACCTGAGCTAATGGAAGCCTTCCAACTCCAGTCTGACAGCGAGGGAATGAGCATAGGACCAAACTAGGCCCTCTGAATGTGGGTGACAGTTGTATGGCTGAGGCAGACTGTGGGGTCACTGGCAGTGAAACCAGGATTTATCCCTACTGCTTGTTCTGGCTTTTTTGAACCCATTCTCCCTGGAGGGATACCTTGCTCAGCCTAGATATAATGGAGAGGGCCTTAGTCCTGCCTCAAAAGCAATGTGCTAACTAGACTTTGTTGGCTTCCCATGAGAAGCCTTATTCTCTGACGAGTGGATAGGGGGATGGGGGAAGGTGGAAGAAGAAGAAGGAGGAGGGGAGGGAGTGGGAAATGGACTTGACATGTAAAATGAGAAAAGACAGTTTTTAAAATAAAGTTAAAATAAATAAATAATAAATAAATGAAAAAACAATGGTTAAAGAGTTTGAGTGTAGGTATTCTGCATGGGTAGAAAAAGACGTTCCCAGAAAACATGATTATTGTGATGGTTTGAATGAGAAATGTTTCCCACTAGCTTGGGTATTTGAAGACTGTCTTCAGCTCAGGGTTCTGTTTGGAGAGGCCATGCTTGCAGCTTTGCTGGAGGAAGTACATCATTAGAGGTGGGGTTTGAGACTTCATAGCCTTGCCCTGCTCTCGGTTCACTCTCTCTGGCTCATGTTCGCCACTGAGGATGTGATCTCTCAGCTTCCTGCTTCTGTGACTATGCCTGCTGCTTATGGCTTAGCCTTCCCACCAAAATGGACTCTTAGCCCTCTAAAACCCTTTCTTCCTTAAGTTGCTTTGGGTCATAGTATTTATCACAGCAAAGGAAAAGCAACTAAAGCAAGTTATGGAACAGAAATCCCTATGCTAAATCCCCATAGGCTGATTCTCTATGAGTTGTCTGAAGCAATGTAGGTTCTTGCCACTGTTGCTAGCTCCATGATTGAACTGCACAGTAAGATGCTATTGCTGGAGACTCTACATGCTTTGGTTACAAGATTCAGAGACTCAAGCTGGGACTAAACTAGAGACTTCCCTCTGAAACATTCCTAGTACTGGAAGACACCATACAGGTAGCTGAAGGAACTGGCACTGGCGCTCCTGCTTGGGTATGGGCCTATATGCCACACTGCAAACACGCTACGAAAGCTGCGTTTTACTGGGACAACAGTGGAAAAACTGTTATGGGTACAACCAAATGCTTCACAGGAAGGAATCCGCATTTGGTGCCGTAACGCAGAAACTTGTGATACGAAGGTCATGGGCCTAGTGGGAAAGATACTGCTGTGGTTAAATGAATAGATTCCTGCCAAACCACTTTCTCAACGTTTAAGTTTATGCCCATATGTCATTGCTATTTTTGGTCTTAACCAGAGAAACTTTCTTTTTATAGTAGGTAGTGGTTCCTGCAGAGATGGAATTGATCAAGCTGCTGAGAATAAAGAGACAGTTGCTGTATGGGCATGGGGGCCTAATACCCATCCGCAAATGGAATAGAATAGCCAGACATCGATATAACTTCCTCTGAGGCTCAAGAAACATGACAGTACAGGAAGTGGAAAGAATATACGAGATGGAATAAGAGGCAGGATATTGTGGAACACTATCCTCTGGACATAGCCATTACCACAATAATCAGAAAGACTGGTAACCCGAATGAGACAGTCACATGACCAGACCTGTTAACATCTCCTCATCAAAGGAAGGTGGGGAGGATCATTAAACCTTTACCTGAGATTCCAGCCACTCAGTTCTTCCTGCATCCCCCGTCCCAGGTATATGTAATTTCGCATCACATAATCCAGGAGGTTAACTGGAGTGGAGATTCCATCTATGCAGCTTTTGGGACTTTCCTGTGATACAGCTGTTTTAGGTCATTAACTCTCCTAAAAGTAACCTTTAACCCATGTCCCTGTAAGTAGGCCCAGCAAATTTATCAGTTCACCAAGTTAGACTTAGATATTCTCTTTCTTTGGTCTGTCATTTGAGGTAAATAGACATTTATTCACATCTCCCCAGGAAAACATCACAAGACAAGAGTGTGGAATGAATTCATATTTCAGCGAAAGGGGTATAATTTTCTGATGTACATGGGTAAAGGGAATGTTAATATTGAGGGAAATCGGTTAGAGGGAACATATAAAATTCAATAAGTCGAATTCATATACCTCTTCGTGTGACAAATATTTATTACTACTTGGTATGCGACCATCACTGCTTGAAGCACTAAGGGACTTGTTAACGAACAAAACAGATGAAGAAATCCCCACCCATAGAAACCAGAATGAAGCTGACAATTCACAAATTAGATACAGATAAGTAATGGCAGATGGTGAATAGTACTACGAAGGAGGTCTCCTTTCAACCTCACATGGCTGTTAGCAGCTGTAGAACTCATTGGCAGCGTGCTTCTGTAAGGCCAAGAAAAGAGAAAAAGCTGTCTGTTCTCTCAACTCCCTTGTTTGTTTGGTATATATACCCTGTACCTAGTGTCAGGTCCCATAAAGACAATTTCAAGTATCCGACTCCCTTTTAAAAGAAGTATCATTCATTCACTTCACTGGGTCAGGCTCACTCCAGATAATTTCCCAGTGGAAATTAACTCTATGTTAACTAACTATCTAAAAGTATTTCTTGAGTGTTCTTTTGTCCATGCCTGTTTCTTGATGGGGCAGTCAGGAGGTGGGGATGGGCTGGGTCATGTCATTTGTCCCAGCAAATTCAAAATGGTGCTCATGGCAACAACTTGAAAGCAGTGGTTGGAAGAAGTTTCCCTTCACATTGGAATCCCATCAGTGAGGGTCTTGTGTCAGGTCATGACTAACCATGAAGAATCTGCTAAATAGATGGAAGAAGTGTTTTGGTCAATTGTTCAACACACTACCTCGGCTTGGAGTTCTCCACGTCAAGTCAGAGGACAAGACACTGAAGGTGCTGAGCTGTTTCTTAAATTGATTTAGAATTTCATACGTGCATATAATGAGTTTGAATTGAGTGCACCACCATTCCCTCCCCTCTATTTCCTCCTGTTATGTTTTAGGTGAATTTGACACAAGATAAAGTCATTTGGGAGGATGAAACCTCAAGTGAGAAAATGTCCCCACCAGACAGGCCTATGGGCAAGCGCCAGGGTATTTTCTCCATTCTTGATTGATGTGGGAGGACTACACTCGCTATGGGTTGTGACACTCCTTGACTGGTGTTCCTGATGCTCTAAGAAATCAGACTGAGCAAGCCATGAGAAGGAAGCCAGTAATTAGTGTACCTTCAAGGCCTCTGTTTCAGTTCCTTCTTCTGGGTTCCTCTACTCACTTTCTTGGATGATGGACTACAAGCTGTAAAATGAACCCTCCCTGACCCAAGTTGCTTTTGGTCAGGTGTTTAAGCAATAGGAACCCTAAGACATGCCTCCATCCCTGTCACCACTATTCCCTCCCAAATTCATGTGCTCTCTTCTTTAAGAAGGAGACCTTACATGGCTGGGCTGTGGTGGCACATACCTTCAATCCCAGCACTCAGGAGGAAGAGGCAGGAAGATCTCTGTGAGTTCAAGGCCAGCCTGGTCTACAGAGTGCGTTCCCGGACAGCCAGGGCTACACAGAGAAACCCTGTCTTGAAAAACAAACAAACAAAACAGAGACCACAGAGTTCATTTAGTGATTCAAGTATCTACGTGAGTGCAGGACCATCCACTGGAGCATGACGGCCCCTCTTCAACAAAAGCCTCATGGCCCACCTCAGTCATATTGAGATGATGGGACATTTGTCTTCGTTTACCCACTGAGAATGATACCAGTTGATCTTTCCGTCTACCCTCGGGTCCAGCACTGTCTTTCTTCAGGCTGTGAAGTCTGTGACTGCCCTGGCTGGTTCGCACATTTTTCACAGGCTTAAGAATCACTTGAGAGTCTAATTTTTTTCTAGGCCCAATCTCCAGAGATTTTTATTCTACGTGTGGAGGTGACTCCCAAGAAGAAGCCTGTCTCACACTCTCTGGTAATGGCTGTACTGCTGATCTGAAGACCACATTTTGAGAATCACAGGTGTAAATCATTCCTTCGGTCAGCCATCCAGCAAGTGCTTACTCCTGCTCTTATCTGGGCATCTAGACAAAAGTGTGTTGGCCTAAGAGATGGCCCAACAATTAAATACATTTGCTGCTTTCCCCAAGTTTAGTTTCCAGCACCCACATTGGGCAAACTTGCTGTCTTCAGTGTTATCAGGACTGTTGTGGAACAAACACCAGGGACCAGGGAGACCAGAAGAAGCTCCTACCCTGCCAGTCAGAAAGACTTTCTAGAATATCACCCACATGAATTTAATGACATGATAAACACCTCCAACACATTGTTAATAAGGAAAAGAACATGATTGACAGGTATATGTCATGTGGGTCACACAGAGACAAGTATATCCCTTGTTCTATATGTGTGTGACATGTATAGAGGGCCAAGTCCTGGGAATTCTACCAAAATATTAGTAACAGTTCTTTCTATAGGCTAAAAAATATTCTTAGCTTTGAAGAATAGCTTTACTTTTCTATATTACTAATCTCCTCACAACGTGGTAGGATATGCACTGGTCCCATTTTTACTGCAGGGAAAAGGACTGTGCGGGGCACAGATGCAAAGAGGTAAACATCACACAGCCTATGTTAGAATTCTGTCTACCACAAACTCCAAGAGCAGATGTCAATAAAGCAGGCAGACACGTGTGTCTGCAGTTCAGAACGAAGGTCTGGATGCGGCATGCATGTTAGGATAGCATCAACATGCAGATGGTACTTAAAGCTATGAGATTGGATGAGGCCTTCGAAGGAAGAATACTGGTATAAAAAAGGAGTTCTGGGTCCTGAGCCCTGGAGAACGCCAATGTATAAAGTTTGAATAGCTGAAGTGACAACAACCCTGTTCAAGAGGGGCCATAGTCAGCGCACATCTTTAATCCCTGGACCCAGGAGGCAGAGGCAGGCAGATCTCTGTGAGTTTGAGACCACCCCACAGACAGTGAGATACTTCTAAGTGACGGGAGAGGATGATGAAGGTAGCCCTTACAAAAGCTGTTAGGTGCGGTGCTTGCAATAATAGCCTCCAAAGATCATGTTGAACAGAGAAAAAGGAAAAGAGGAAAAACTGGAATTGTCAAATATACACAGGTATTTCAGGGAATTTGGTTATAGAGAGGAGTCAGGAAATAAGTGCAATTAGTTAAAGGGGGAAGTTAGATCAAAAGGCTATTGTTTGGCAATGGAAGAAATAACATCATGTTTATACGCTAATGGAAATTCTCCAGTAAGAGGGAATTTTTTTTCATTTTTGTGTTGGTGACAAGGGCAGTGGGGAACTGGAGCAATGATACTGAGTGGAAGGAATGAATAGGGTGCAGAATACAAGTGGAAGGGCTGTATAGGTAAGATATAGATAGAAATGTGATCGAGGGCACAGTATGGGCAATAGAGGGCAAAGATGCAGGCAGGTGAGTAAATGGGATTTGAAAGCCTGCAAAACTTGTGTCCTTATACTCTCTCTTCCAGAGCCAACTGTATTGTCTCCTGTATTCTTCCATACTGTTCAGAATGTCAGGATGGGTTTACTTGCAGGTGTTTCCCAAAGTATGCTACTATAATGCTTATACCACTGTAGAAAAGATTTTAGTACTTCATGTTTATTTTATTACCTACCATTAGGAAACATATCCAGTACACCTAGCCAGGATTTTCAGATATAGTCCAAATGTAAATTGTAAATGAATTAAAAGAAAAATTTTAAGTAACTTACAAGGGACACTGTAAAGCTTTTAGATTATTTACAACTGACCTTTAAGCAAAACTGATTAAGGCATTGATTCTGCTGGAGGCCCTCTAAGAGCAGACATCTCTAAGCTAATACATTTAGCTGGCTTGACTCCTGAAATTCTGCTGTCAGTTAGGCCCAGGTACCTCAAGACTAGAAGTTCCCTCTCCTGGCTTATGCTGGTCTCTGTTTAGAGATAGAGAACTCACTACCGCCGAAGACAGAGAGAGTCCCTTTCATCCTGACGAGCCTCTGAATAAACTATAGATAACGAATCAGTGTTTTAAGCCACAGAATTTGTGATAATTTATTAAAGTAGCAATGAAAAATTACTGGAGAAACAAGAGCAGCTTTCAGCATAAGGCTGGAAAAGACTCTGAGAAAGTCCTCAACTTCTCTCTGGTCTCTGGATTCCTGGAACAGAGGAGTGGACGAGATCTAAATCTATAAGCTACTTTCCATACTAGTCCTATGGCTCTTAGCATGTGTTGTCTGTATTAACATTAATTATACTCCCATCTTATGTATGCAACTTCTGTGTGTCTGCACAAAGCCATGCCCAACCAACAGTCAAGAGTCATGATGCTTTGCAACTGTACAACGTGCTGGAGTCCCTGTAAGGTTTCCACATATGACACAAACATCAAGATCAATCAAAGATAAGACAGCAAGAATCCTAAGAGGTGTCATGGGTTGGGAAAAGGAGGGCTCTAAAAGAGACCGTAAATGTGACAAGCTGAAAGAGAACAAGAGGTAAAGACTTCCCGGGGAAGGAAGTGAACTTTCATCTCTAGCCAAGGAAAAACAAATGCTGCAGACTCATTTTGACTCTTAACCTTGATAGCAAGCCAAGAAACCCGTGCAGCACAGAGAGAAGTCACAAATCATTATGTCACCCAGGAAAGTAGAGGAGGTTGGTTCGCCACTGAAGGTCTCACCTAGCTTTCTGACCTCCATTCTGATCTCAGGCAGTGTACTGGCAGCAATGGAAAATGGATGTTACCTACTTCCCTCGTGGTTTCATGGTTCCTGTATCAGGCAGCTGCCTAAACCCCAGGGAGGAGAAAAGCTGCATAACATACTTAGGGTTTCGAAGGGAGCCCAACCCAGGCAATCTAGACAGAACCTAGACAGATGGATCATCTCCTCGAGTTCACAGGTTAGCTAGGGGGAGAGATGGGGCTTATCTAGAGGGACAGGCAAGGTGATGGGGTACATATTTATTAAGCTGGCTGGTAATTCTGCAACTCCAGGTGCTTATATGCCTTGATATTTTACACTTTATAAAAGTGTTGCAAGCTAACCTATTGCACTATGGGACCTCCACTGTTTTATACTTTCTAAGACAATTGCAGGAAGTGTGGCTACTCTGTGAAGTTCCTGGGTCAGCCAGTGTTTTTAAAAGATCTCCCATACTTAACAATAATAAACTAAACATTTCAAAAAGTTAGAAGACAGGATTTGTACATTTTACCATAAAGAAATTGTACATGTTTGAAGAGATAAGTATAGTTGCTATGATTCCAAATTTGTACAATGTGTATATGTGAAAACATCACATTTTACCTCATTTATATGTACACTCGTTGTGCTCTTTTCATTTAGTTTTTACTTATAAAGGGCTTTCATGCACAAGTACTGTATTTACATTATTTCCAACCTCTCACCTCCAACCCCTCCACTCTCGCTCACATTCATGACCTCACCTTTATGTTCTTATGCCATTAATTAAAAATAAACACAATTTAAAATACTAGGGCTGGGAATGTAGCTCAGTGGCAGAGTTATTGTCGAACATTCTCAAAGTTTTGAGTTTGATTACCTGGCACTGCAAAATAAAACAAAATGAAATACTAAAGCATTCAGTTAGAAAATAGACAAGGTAACCGGGCGGTGGTGGCACATGCCTTTAATCCCAGCACTCAGGAGGCAGAGGCAGGCGGATCTTTGTGACTTTGAGGCCACCCTGGTCTACAAGAGCTAGTTCCAGGACAGGCTCCAAAGCTACAGAGAAACCCTGTCTCGAAAAACCAAAAAAAAAAAAAAAATAGACTAGGCATATAGAGTAAAAATATCCTAAAATCAAATATTTGGTGAAAGGATTATATTAAGATTATAAAAACATTTCGCACACATTGTGTATATATATATATATGCATAGATCCTAAATTACAAATTATATAATATGATTAAAAGACAATCCAAATATTTTACCATGGGGAGATTTAAATGGAAACTTCATAGCTATTCAAAAACCATACAGATTTTTATCAGACAACGAGACAGCAAGATGAAATTGAAAAGAAAACCTAGGGCTGGTGACATGGCGCAGAGAGTCAAGGTGCTCGCCACCAAGCCTGACCATTCACTCAAGTCTGATACCCAAGCCCCACGTGGAGAAAAGAGAGAATCAACTCCCACAGGTCGTTCTCTTACCTCCACACATACATTGTGGCATGTGCATGCCCCCCCACACATATAGGGGTGCAAGTCATTAATAAATGAATAAATAAATGTAATCTAAAGGGGGACCATGAATTTTCCAGGAGTAATTGTGCTGTATAACAGCCCCCCAAAATGTATAAGTGATCCTATTTCTCCAGGGCCTTACCAGCATTTGTTCCTTGCACTCTGACAAATGTGTAGTGATATCTCACTACGGTCTTATTTTGCACTTCTTGGAAATGTCGGGCACCATTTCCTATACGTACTTGCCACCTGCGTCTCCTCATTCATGGGCTGCCTCTTCGTGACTGTAAGTTCTCAGTAGTGCTTTATGGATCCACAGAGGCTTCTGTGCTTTGAAAATATTCTCCCAGTTTGTTGCTTTCTCTGAATGCTCTTAGTAGGGTCTTTTCCAGAGCAAAGGGGAGCCTTCTTCTACATTTGAAGAAGTCCAATGTATCAACTTTTCCTTTCAGATTAATGTTGAGAAAGAAAATTAATGGTCAGGAGTTGAGTCCAGGTGAGGTGCTTGGCTTTTTAATGAATCATGTTTCTAATGTCAAGTCTAGCAACTCTTTGCAAGTCCCAACATCCTGAAGATTTTATCCTGTGTTTTCATTCTAAAAGCTTTAGATTTACGTTTTCATTTAAGTTCACGATCCATTCTGAGTTAATTTTTATATAGGATGCAGTATATAATATATAATCAAGGGGAGTTTGTTCGTGTGTGTGTGTGTGTGTGTGTGTGTGTGTGTGTGTGTGTGTGTGTGTGTGTGTGTGTTCGGTTGATTCCATTACCATGTATGGAAAAGTATTTCCTCCATCAAATTTCCTTTGCACTTTTGCCCAAAATCATTTGATATGCTGGTTTTTGTGTTCTCTCCAACTGGCCTGTGATTGTCCCTCCACCAGCACCATGCCTTCCTGATTCGCACAGTCTCATAGCAACCCTAAACACCAGGTAGGGCCATTCCATACACTTAAGTTTCCCCCTACAATTTGGTCACATGCTGGTTAGTTTTGGCCAACCTGTCACAAACCTAGACATACCTGGGAAAAGGAACCTCGGCTGGGGCATTTCTTTCACCAGATTGCCCTATAGGGCAACCTGTAGAGCATTGTTTTATTAATGATTTATGTGGGAGATCCCACATCACTTCAGGTGGTGCCACCCTGGGAAGGTGGCCATGGGCTGTGTAGGAAAAATAAGTGAACAAACCATGGGGAGCAAGTAAGTAAGCAGCACTCCTCCATGGTCTCTGCTTCAGTTCCTGCCTCCAGGTTCCTTCTTCGAGTTCCTACCTTAGCTTCCATTGAGGATGGCCCAGTACCTGTAAGCAAAATAAACCCTTTCGTCCCTCAAGCTAGTTTTGGCAGTGTTTTAGCATAGCAAATGAGAGTTAAGTCGGACTAAATAACCCATTGGTTATTTAGAAGTATGTTGTTTACTTTCTAAGTGGTTGAAGACTCTCCTCTTATAATTCTGTTATTATAAGCCAGACTTGTTGGCTCATGCCTGGCATTCTAGCACTCAAGAGGCCATAGCAGGAGAATTACTGTGAATTTAAGACCAAGCCTGGGTTGCATAGCAAAACCCTATCTGAAACAAAAACCAAAATTCTATAACTAAGTTTTTACTTTGGCTAAGCTGTGGTAAAACAATACAATTCTTTTCAATTGGTTCAGATTTATTTGATTGTATGAGGTGTGGCCTATTCTTGTATATGTTCTGGGGAGAGCATCTATACAGATCAATTTAATTTTGTATTTGGCGTTACTTCAAATTTCTCCTACATTCTTACTTGTTTTCTGTCTAGTTGTTCTAATAACTGTTGAGACAGGGATATTGATGACTCTGCTGCCATTGTAGATTTATCTATTTCTCCTTTCTGTTTTATCATGGTTTGCTCACATGTATTGTAGCTCTACTGTTTGGAGGATACACACTCAAATTTTGATGTCTGTTTGGTAAACTGACCCTTTCCCCATCAGTTAATGTCCCTGCAGTTTTCTTTACTCTGATAGCTACTCTGTCTGACATTAACGTAGCACCACCTGCTTTTTCTTTAACGTTTGCATGTGAGAGAGAGAGAGAGAGAGAGAAAGAGAGAAAGAGAGAGAGAGAGAGAGAGAGAGAGAGAGAGAGAGAGAGTAGATGGACAGAAAGACAGAAGATGGCACTGGGTGCCCTGGGTCTGTGTTGTGACTGCCTGAGATGGGTGCTGAGAATTGAACTCTGGGCCCTTCTATATCCCTTATAAATGTTCTTACCATTTTCAGTATGCAGATGCTTTGATTCATTGGTTAAATTTATCCCTTGGTTACTTTTTAACTGTTGGATCCCATCCTGTTATAACGGTTACTGGTCAAAAAAGGAGCTGTTTTTCCTGCATAACAGTAATGGGTCTGACCAGTCATGGACCAGAACCTCAAAAATATATGCCCAAATCAAATTCTCTCCCTTCGCTTTCTCTACCTTCATGTTGCACAAACTGGCATCCAGCTTCTGGCCGTCCTCCTTCCTCAGTCTTTCAAATGCTGGAACGTCAGGTTTGAATGACCATACCTTGCTAAAGCTTTTTTTCTTTTAAATTTTCTTAAGTTAATGGGTTTGTGTGAATTTTTGCATATGTGTGTATGTGTGTTCATGTGTGTATGCCATGTGTGTGAAGGCGCCCTTACAAGTCAGAAGAGGAGTTCGAGGCTTCCCAGTGTTAATTCTAGGAACTAAACTTGGATGCTCTAAAAGAGCTTTTCACTGAGCCATCTCTCCAGCCCATCTTTTCTCTTTAAGATAATTCTCATGCAATTTGTTTTTGTGATGTAAAGCTGTCTAAAACACCAATATATTTTCACTATCTTTTTTCAGTCACTTGGAGATTTCCCTAGGTTCTTGGCTCAACAAATGCTTTCTAATGAAGCCTTGACATTTTGAGTATGTCTGGCCATACTTAAGCCTGAGGATTTAGCTGTTTTCTTGTGATGGTTGTATCACAGAAAAGGAGAAATAAATGCACTTTACTGCTAGTTTATGGTGAAAGTCCAGGTTACCCCCTTGACTCCCTTCCATGTCTAAGGAAGGACTACTGAGTAGGAATAAAGGCTGTGGGTTCCCACACAGGCCCCATCAATACACCCCTGCTCATAGAACAGCTTCCCAGTCTCCTTCCTATAGAGTCGACTGGCACCACGAGGGGAAGTTGCCTCTTTCCTTCTTGGCAGTACTCAGAATCCTGACTTTTTCCAGGCATCTTCTGATACCACTTGGTGGGAGGACTGGAATGTGTTGTTATAACCTTGTGTGGGTAGAAGTCTAGGCTCCCTGCTAGAGTGTTTCTGTAGTGTTTGGCTGGAGTAGAATTATGTCTAAAAATATGCCTTTTGAGGCTATCCTTTTCTGATCTTTAGGCTAGACAGAACAGACTTTCCCTGAACCTTTTTCTCTTTGTCTGCAATCATTAGCAATTCCAGATAGGTGCCTTCTTAACTCCAATTCTAGACTAGATAATACAAAGAGAAAACCCAAGGAATCTACCATTATGCCATTTTGTAGGCTCCAAGATTTCTAAATAGTCTACTTTCTCTCCATTTATCACAGTATTCTTTCTATTTTATTCTTTAATAACTTCTTTATTGACTCTGGGAGTTTCACATCATGTACCCCAATTCCATTCACTTCCTGGTCTTCCTGCCATGCTCCCCTCATCCCTGCTATGAACCCCCACATAAGGAAACAAATTAAAGCAAACAAGAGCAAAAAAAAAAAAAGAAACAAAACCACACAACAAAAACCAAACAAAATCCACAACAACAGAAAAATCTCTTCGCTTCTCCTTCTTTCCTGCTTCTCCAGCACCTCTTCGTCCGTCCTGGGGGCAATGGAGGCTTCAGTGTGCCCGATGGAAAACCTCTTTGTCCCATCGGTTTTACTGGCAAATGTTCATTGCAGTGAGTCACTGGTCTGGTTCACGGCCTCTGGCTTCTGGTACAGCAGCATCATTGTCAAGGGTGAAGATTTGTAACAGGGCTGGAGATTGGCCCTTGGGAGCTTATCAGCATTAACCAGAGCTGTCTGGGCACACTTGGGCCACCAACCCCACCCATAATTATCCTCACAACCAGAAATAAAAGTATGAATGTCCTCAGGTAGGGCTCAGCAAATGTCACTAACTCTCTACCCAATCTCCCTGAACTAGCATGCTAGCAAACTTATGAGTATGACACATAGTGAAACTTGTCTGCCAACTTTTGTTCCCAGGGAGTCTCAGTGTACATAAGCTATTTGATTAGACCGTCTCCTGGAGTTCACAAATGTATTGACCTATGCATTGACACTTCCGCTCTCCTTTTCATTTTAAAATCTACGCCCAAACTTGTATACCCTTGAGCTTCAAGCACTTCCCCTAATCTCCAAACCGACGAAATAAAATTAGGTCCAACAGCAATTTAGTTGTTTCATTTGCTCCTCGATATTTTGAGAGATGTAAGTAATTCATCCAGACCATAGATGCAAACTTGTTTTGAGGAATGGGACACTTTTTTGATAAGCATTTACTCACCCTGGACTTTTCTTTATTTATCAGTATTTGACCTAGACTCTCAGTAGGAAAGGTGTGGTTAAGAACCAGCACCACCAGCACCAGCAGCACCAGCACCAGCAACACCAGCACCAGCAGCGCCACTACTACCACCAGCACCAGCACCAACACCAGCACCACCACCACCACCAACAACAACAGCTCCAGTACAACCAGTACCACCAGCACCAGAACCACCAGCAGCACCAGCAGCACCAGCACCAGCACCAGCAGCAGCAGCAGCACCAGCAGCACCAGCACCAGCAGCACCAGCACCAGCACCACCAGCACCAGCAGCACCAGCAGCACCACCAGCACCAGCACCAGCACCAGCACCACCAGCACCACCAGCACCACCAGGAGCAGCAGCAGCAGTGTCATCTAGGAGCTTATTAAAACTGCAAATTCTTCAGACTCACCAAATCCCCATGTATGGCACATACATGGTAAAGTTATACAAACACTGAGCCAAAGTTTTCGGTATAATAATTTCTTCTTGACAGCAAATATAGTAAGAAAGTGGATCGGGGTGTTCTGCACTTTATCAGCCATAATTATGTTATCGCCAATTGTATCCCTTTCAAAACAGCTTTTAATTTTTGAAATGAAAATGTAATCACATTATTTTCCCTTCCCTCCCTCCAGTCCCTAGGCACACTCTTTACACAGATTTAGACCAGCCTCCTGCATTTGTCACTTGTCTTTAAAGATGCTTTCCAAATCTTACCTGTTACAAGATTAAGGTAGATAAGAATCAATAAGGCTCTTCTCCATATAGGGAAACGTACTGGCGGCCCAGCAGTGTGCTGCTCAGGTCTCTGTCTCTGTTTCTGCTTCTCTGTGTATATCTCTGTCTCTGTCTCTCTGTGGGAGGTGTGGCGATGTGGGGGTGTCTCTTCTCCCCACAGGCTGGCAAACAATTAAGTTATCAGGAGGTCCTTATTCTAGGAAAGTAGGCCATTCCACTTCTGTCATTAGTAATTTATATGTGGTTAGCAGGTAAACATTTACTGTATAGTGAAACCAGATACCACTTTAAAGTGAACCACCCCATGTCATTTATTTCTGGTAATCTCACCCTGTTCTTACGATATTAGTAAAATACCGTTCCATTTTTCTGCTTGCAAGGCTGCCTGACAAACTTTTCAGTGTCTATCATGAAATGCAGGGTCCATAGCAACAGTAGTTTCCATATCTCCTCCCAACGCTTGCAGTCCTTGGGATGTCCACATAGTGCTGGGTTCGAAGTATATCCTCCTAACTCTCTGCCATATGGACTTTTGCTCACGCCATCAGGGCCCCCTTTAGGGAGTTCTAGCAGTGAAAGCCTCTATCTGCTGATCCATAGATGTTAAACATCTCAAAAAGGAATTGATGGCACATTATCCCTTTGGAGTTCTTTTTAGCCTTTGCAAGCCCTTCTTGTCACCAAAAACTCTTCTTGGGGCTGGAGAGATGGCTCAGCTGTTAAGAGCACTGCCTGCTCTTCCAGAGGTCCTGAGTTCAATTCCCAGCAACCACATGGTGGCTCACAACTGTCTGTAATTCCTGTTCCAGGGGATCCAACATAAACATTTTGCTCTATTTCTCTAAGTGGTAAGGACTCTTTTTACATCTTCAGTCCAATATTGTTAATATACCTAGAGTGTCAAGAATTCTTCCTTAGCATTAGCAAAGATATAACCAGCATTCAAATATACCTCATAGTTTCATAATTTTATATTTTATTCATATCAGCATCTAAATAAAACCCTCATATTACAATTTGTTGACATATCTTGGGGTGGTTTGAAAGAAAATGGCCCGCATAGGCTCATAGGGAATGGCACTATTAGGAGCTGTGGCCTTGTTGGAGTAGGCATGGCCATTTTGGAGGAATGTGTCACTGGGAGTGAGCTTCAAGGTCTCAGAAGTTCAAGCCAGGTCTAGTGACTCAGTGTCTCTTCCTGCTGCCTACTGATCCAGATGTAGAACTCTCAGCTGCCTCTCCAGCACCCCATCTGCCTATATGCCACCATGCTTCCTACCATGATGATAATAGACTAAACCTCTGATCTGTAAGCCAGCCCCAATTAAATGTTTTCCTTTAAAGGAGTTGCTGTGGTCATGGTGTCTCTTCACAGCAATAGAGACCCTAATTAAGGCATGTCTTTTAAGTCTCTTTTCCTATATGACCTTTTCCCTCCATCTGTGTTATGCACTGGAATTTATTGGTGAAGGTGATAGTTTTTCCTGTGGAGTTTTTCACACTCTATGAATTTGTATACTTGCACCCCAGTAGTATCTTTCAGTTTTCTTCATTGGCTGCCCTACAGAAAGGAGTTGGCTTTTCATATAGAACACAATGGCTCTAAGAGTACCTCCATTATTTACTGCCAGGTGTGGGATATTTAGCAGATACTGTGACCATATTTATCTATGTCCAGCTTGTTAATACTTAAGTTATATTTTGGAGCAAGATAATTTCATCAGAGGCCCCCCTCTCTTTCTTGTGATGTTATCGCTTACTGATGATCATTGCTGAGGTTCACAGTTTCCTCAGAGGTTTCCAAATGGCAATATTTTATCATTGTTTTTTCACCCATTAGTGGAAATACATCAATAAAAAGAAATCCCATCCTCAAGGTCTTGGTTGCTCTCGGGTAGAATTGATATATAAAGGATTCTAGTGGCAACCTAATCTTACTGCTATGGACCACCACATATACCCAGGCATGGGTGTCCAGGGATTAAAAATCACAATGTCAGTCTTTCTTCTAACGTAGGCCTTTCATGCTAATGAGTAAAAGAGAAGCTTGGTAGAGTAGGGTTTTTATATTAACTATCCCTCTATTTATATTGGATTCCAGATGGAAACAAGAGAGGAAAAGGAGTCATTTTAAAAAATAGAACAAAATTTCTTGTAATTGAAGAAAGAGTCCAATTTGAAAAGGTCACTAAATTGTAACTAGCATAAAATAAACACACTGAAAAACATCCTTGTGCAATCCTAGAATGTCAAACACTAAGGAAATATCCTTAAAGTGTTTAGAGGGAGAGAGAGAGAGAAGAAAGGTTTATCTACAGAGAACTGAAACTACTCATCAGCAGCACAAGAGTGTAACAGAGAAATTGAAACCCTAGAATAACACCTGCAAAGTTGGAAAATAACTCTGAACCTACTTCATCTTAGTCAAATACAAGAACAAAAAGTAAAAAGACATAATCAGGTATGAAAGAACTTGGGACTTTTCCCTCACAGCTATCTGATCTGGAAAACAAACAAACGAACAAAACATGATTTAAAGATGCACTCTAACAAGCAATCATAAAAGACTCAACAAATAAGACCTAGGCTCTGAAAAACAAACTGTAACCCAGTGTTCTGGCTAATTTTATGTCAACTTGACAAAAACTAAAGTCATTTGGGAAGCAGGAACCTCTATTGAGAAAATGCTCCCGTCAGATTGGCCTTTTTCTCAATTAGTGATCTAAGTGGGAGGGCCCAGCCATTGTGGGTGTGCCATCCCTGGGCTGGTGGTCCTGTGTGCTATAAGAAAACAGGATGATGCCAGGTAGTGGTGGTACACATCTTTAATCCCAGCACTCAGCAGGCAAATCTCTGTAAATTCAAGGTCAGCCTGGTCTATAAAGTGAGCCCAGAACAGCCAGGGCTGTTACACAGAGAAACAAACCCTGTCTCAAAAAAAAAAAAAAAAAAAAAAGCAAAGAGAGAAACCTGGTGCTAGGAAAATTCCCAAAAATCCACAAGGATGACTCCAGCTATAATGACTCCTTGCAGTAATGAAGAGGGTGCTTGAACTGGCCTTCCCCTATAATCAGATTGGTGACTACCCTAATTGTCATCATAGAGCCTTGTAGCATGATTAATTAAAACTCAGAGAGGGAAATTGGGGTTCAACCTGAAGGTCAGAAAAGTAAAACAGCCAGCCACCGGCTCTTACCTCGACCTCAGTCTGAAATAGTAATCGTGCCTCCTGGAATCTGAGACTGTGTGAGAGAGCTGTCTTCTCCCGTTTTATAATCCTCTCTATGGCTGGGAATAAAGGCATGCACCACTGGGATTAAAGGCATGCTCTGCCCAGTTTCTATGGCAACTAGAGTGGCTACTGGGATTAAAGGTGTGTGTATGTCACCACTGCCTGGTCTGTAAGGCTGACCAGTGGGGCTGTTTTACTCTCTGATCTGCAGGCAAGCTTTATTTATTAAAATACAAATGAAATGCCACTACAGCATCTTCATCCAGTAACTGAGGGAACCAGATACAGAGATCCACAACCAAGCAACAGGTCGAGCTCTGGGAATCCAACTGAAGAGAGGAAAGAAGGAATATATTAGCAAGGGAGGTCAAGATCATGATAGAGAACTCTATAGAGACAGCTGAACCACGCTCGTGGAAACTCGTGAACTCTAGACTGTCAGCTGTGGAGCCTCCATGGGACCGAACTAGGCCCTCCATATGTGGGAGACAGTGGTGAAGCCTGGACTATCTGAGGAGCCCCTGGAAGCAGGACCAGGACCTAACCCTGGTGCATGCAGGAGCTAGCTTATTGGAGCTCGTTCCCTATGGTGGGAGGCCATGCTCAGCCTTAATGCAGGGGAAGACGTTTGGCCCTTCCCCAACTTAATGTGCCAGACTTTGTTGACTTCCCATGGGAGCCCTTACCTGTTGGGAGGAGTGGATAGGGAGTGGGTTAGGGGGAAGGTGAGGGGGGTGGGAAGAGGGGTGGGAGGGAAAACTGTAGTTGGAATGTAAAATGAAATTTTTTAAAAAAATAAATATTTTTTTTTAAAAAAGAAAAGAAAAGAGGCTGTGGAAGCCTTGAGGAGCAAGCCAGTAAGCAGCTCCCCTCCACGGCCTCTGCATCAGCTCCTGCCTCCAGGCTCCTGTCCTATTTGAATTCCAGTTCTGACTTCCCTCAGTGATGAGAGTGTGACTTGAGAGATGTAAGCTGAAATTAACCCTTTCCTCCCCAAGTTGTTTATGACCATGGAATTTCATCACAGCAACTGAAACCCTATCTATGACACCCAAGATTGCAATAGAAAAAATTCCTGAAGTGACAGCTATATAGAGGGAGTCTTAGAAAAAAATGGTACACGCCAGAGAATTCAAAAATAGTCTATGCAAATGGTTGGAAGGCATCAATAATACAGTGATAAAGGCAAGTGTATTATCCACCAAAAAAAAAAGGGGTTATTTAAAACACCAAGGGAAGACTTACAGTGATTAGCAAAACTGAAGCGGTAGTTAAAACATACCAACCAAAAGGGCCAGTGAGATGGGTCAGCAGGTAAAGACACTTGCTTCTGAGGCTGATGACTTAAGCTCAGTCCCCAGGACGAACATGGTGGACTCTGACCTCCACGCTTATGCCATTGCACACATGCACAGCTGGTACTTGATTAGGCCAATCTGCAGTCCCTGGGGTCAGCTGGGAGTTCTGTGCCTGCCCATCCTTGATGCACACATCAGGTGGTCGGCTGATAGGTGGGCGGGGGGCCTGTTACCATCATAGCTAGGTGTTCACCTCCTTAGAGAGTCTGGATGAAGAGGTTACACATTTTTCTCAGTCTAGAGTACTCAATAACTTCTTAGGCCTGGTTTTCTAAAATGATTTTAATAGGCCCAATGTACAATGCTAAATTTATAGGGTAGCACCCTTCATAATCTCAGGAATAACTCATTCATCAGCGTGTGCTACATAGGTAGTGTCAGATAGCTGGTGCTGTTCGCATTTCCACTCAGAATCAAAACTGCTTGTAAAATGGAGTCTCTCAGGTCAAGACTGGAAAGACACTGTTTTACTTAGATCCTGGTACAACGTGATTTCAAAGGTCAAGAGTTCCAAGAGCATGACCTTCTCAGTAGAGAAGTTGGAAGATGCCTTGTACTTTTCCTCATTGCCTCCTTCTGGCTATTTCATTCAGTCATTCACTCTTCTAACAAACACTTGAAGTGTGTCTACTTACCACCACAGCAGGCGTGATTTCAAACACTGGGATAAAGAGATGGAAAATGCAAAGAATGTTCCCCCCTTCAGGAACCACATTCTAGTGGGGGAATGTAAAAAATAAACATGTAACTCTCTTCTTGAAAGAGATAAGTATAAATAATATTATGTGCAAAGAAAATTATAAGCCAAGATTAAAAATGGCTTTGAGGGGGCCAAGAAATCCTCTATGAAAAATGAGCTAGTTACTGTTCCCAAACAAGGAAGACCTACTCCAAAGTGAGTCACTGGGAAACATTCAGGGATGCGCCCCTAACCTGTGTCCTGTACCCAGGCTTATGTCAAGGGCTTCTCCAGAGAACACAATGGAGAGAGGCCTTCCATCTAGAGACAAAGTCTGTTGCTTCCTGAGAACAAGGCTGAGTATAAACCATAATATTATTGTAACTGGCTACCAAGACTCTTTTTGTTTCTGTCTTTTGTTTGGGTTTTTCTTTTTTGGTTTGGTGTTTTATTTGATGTAGCCTGAAATTCAGTATACAGGTCTGGTTAGCGTGGAAATCACAATGATTCCCCTGCCTCAGCCTATGGAGTGGTAGCAGTGAGGTTTCCAGATGTAAACCACTGTACTGGTTACTGATAATCTCTTTTAAAACATTAAAAAAGAATGACCGCGGGTGGCATTCAAATGTTGGGGGCTACGTTGTGATGAGTTGTCACTAGGCAACTCCTCATTACTTCTTCTGCAAGTTCCAGGAAGTGTCCTCTATGCTAAACATGAATGAATGTCAGCCTCGCAGGGAAGGTCTAAAGCCCCTAGATGAGTATAGTACTCAACAGAATTCTAGCTCCAAATGGCAAGAAACTGCATGGTATCACATTGGGTGTTGATGGCCATCTGTTTCAAAACAAAAAGCAGATATCCTTATTTAACAGTATAGTCATTGCCATTTTGCTCAAAGTCTACTATATATGATACTATACATAGCGATTTGAAACAATATAGTTATCTCTTGTACTTCTTTATAGCTGTGGAAAGAAGGCAAGCCACTATTTTAGGCATTAAAATACCTCTCTTTAAAAAGCCTAACGTTGACCTACAAAGTCTTTATTCTACAAAATGTGTTTACTTTAAAGGTAACACAATTCTCATACATATTTCCTAAGTATAAGATGATCTTATATATTATGGCAACTTTCAGTGTGGGTTCATTTTAGGAGTAAAAATGCAATGTATTGGATATTATATATGAATAAATTGTAATTAAATATAACCAAGGAATGCATGTGTTTTCAATTTAAAAATCCACTCTAATTTTAATAGATATTTGGGGGTTTCATTTGGTTGGTTGGTTTTGGTTTTGGTTTGGTTTGGTTTTGGTTTTTCAAGACAGGGTTTCTCTGTGTAACAACCTTAGCTGTCCTAGAATGCACTCTGTAGACCAGACTGGCTTTGAACTCATAGAGATCCACCAGCCTCTACCTCCAAAGTGCTAGGATTAAAGGCATGTGCCAACA
Organism: Ondatra zibethicus; assembly: GCA_004026605.1. Classification (NCBI taxonomy): domain Eukaryota; kingdom Metazoa; phylum Chordata; class Mammalia; order Rodentia; family Cricetidae; genus Ondatra; species Ondatra zibethicus. The sequence goes on along the minus strand of PVIU01007246.1, from coordinate 12,116 downwards.
TGCCTGGCTTTAATAGATAGTTGAAGTACAAAAAAAAAAAATCAGACCACCTGATTTGTGGATCATGGTTATGGCTAAAAATGGAGTGTCCTCTTCAAGCCCATCCATGGAGGGCTTGCTCCCCACCTGGTGGTGCTATGCAGTGAAGGAGAGGAAAGTTGAGGAAGTTGGGCCTAGTTGAAGGAAGCAGGTCATGGCGGTGGGGAGGCTTGGAAGGGCATGTTGTCTCTGGCACCTTTAGAACTCTCTGCTTCCTGTCTGCCATAGGATTTGATGCTGCTCTGCTCCACCGTGTGCTCCCCAGCAGAAGGTCCTGTCTCACTAGAGCCCAGGAGCAGTGGAGCCAGGTGTCCACTGGTGGGAACTGCTGGAAACATGAGTCAAAGTAAATACTTCCTCCTTTCAGTTTCTCCCAGGCATGCGTCTCAGCTCCTCAATGTCTTGTAGCACAAGGAAGCATGCTTTGGGCTACATTAAAGCAGTGCCTCAACGTGGTACATGCTTGCAATCCTGATGTGGGATTCCTCTCTGTATGCTGTGAATATCATTGGTTAACAAAGGAACTGCTTTGAGCCTATAGCAGGGAAGAACAGAACTAGATGGGGAAAGTTAGGTTGTATGCTGGGAGAAAGGAGGGCAGAGTCAGAGAGAAGCCGTGGAGCTGCCGGAGACAGACACTGGGAACTTTACCCAGTAAGCCATGGCCACATAGTGATATACAGATTAATATAAATGGGTTAAATTAATATAAGAGTTAGCCAATAAGAAGCTAGAGCTAATGAGCCAAGCAGTGATTTAATTAATACAGTTTCTGTGTGGTTATTTTGGGGCTGAGCTGCCAGGAACTAACTAGTGGCTTCCTCCAACATAATCACATTACTTATAGATAGCTGAGCCAGGAAGACTGAAAGTTCAAGACCAGTCTGAGTTACATAGTGAAAACCCTCTCAATAAAGCAAATAAACGATGGTTAAGATACTCAGTAAGCAATTCCTTTGTCCTCCAATCACCAGGCATCCCTAGGAGACATTCCTTACATTCCTCACCAACTCTCTCCCAACCAGTCATAACATGCTAATTATTGAAGTCAACACTTCCATGTGAATGTCCATCTTTCTTCAGCTTTACCACTTCCAGCCCCAGTTCTCCCCATTTCAGTCTGGAGAGACATTTGTAACATTTCCACAGAGGGTTAATTTTATCATGTCAGACTAGAGATCCCAATTTTTGTAAAACTTCTAAAGAACACATTTCCAGTCTACCATATCCAAATCCACATGTCTCCAGTCCACCACAGGCTAACAGAAAAGCAGCCTCCTTTTACAAATAGCGCCCAAACGTTTGACAAGAATTTACACATAAAGTCTGAGAAAGCCTTAAAAAAAAGATTCTAGACAGACAAGAACAGAGTCAAGTGCAACTTCTTGGTAACCGCTTTACTCCAGTAGACTGTTTTCTGGGGGCAGGCAGAGATGTGGTTTTTTTAAGAGAGGCTTCTTGACTCAGCATTAGCAACAAAAATCTTGCAGCTCTTTTAAGAGGCTCTGCCACTAAATACTTAAATGGTGTTTATGAACAGCTGACATCAGGCTTTCTTGGTGATGGCATGGACCTAGAAACTTCACAGAGTTGTGGCAATAAATCTGGCTCCTGCCAGTACCTCCACCATGAAGCTACACTATCAGGAAGCTAAAGAATGGGGCGGAGTCAGCTCCCAAAGCTGTAGCTCTAATCCTAGCCATGCTGCTTAGCAGATTTAAGACTCATGTGGTCAGAAGAAGATAGAGATACACAGTAAAGACAGATTTAGACAAAAAAATCTCTAAGTGGCTTATAGTGTGTTTAAAAATGTACATAGGCTTGGGAGAGCAAAGAAAAAGGACAGAGAAAGTCCTTTAAAAAAGAAATAGAGTAGCCAGGCATGGTGGCACATGCCTTTAACCCCAGCAGTTGGGAGGCAGAGACAGGTAGATCTCTGAGTTTGAGACCAGACTGGTCTACAGAGTGAGTTCCAGGACAGTTAAAAATACACAGAGAAACCCTGTCTCAAAAAAAAAATAAAATTAAAAGAAATAGAGTAAGGAAAAAAAGCCATGTAAAGATGGAAAATACACAGAGAGTTTGGATACTGTATATTATTATGTTGTCTTTGACTTGTTTGACTGCTGAGGAAGGAGCAACAGCTGCTAAAAGACATTTGATTATAAACACTGCTGGATTAATCCAACCTGTATTTGTTGAAAATGCCTTGACTTCAAAATTTAAGTCAAACAATATGTTATTTTGGAGAAGTTTTGCTTTTGTTCCCACAGGAAATGAGAGACTGTGGATTCATTCTGGGTTAAGAAAAATCAGGTTTGATTAAGTAAGACCCCCTGAAAAATCTCTAATGGGAACAGATGGCTCAGTTGATCCAATGTTTCAGAGCACCTCTGTTGGGGTTTCCTCTGAGTTCTACATCCAGAACAGCTTCAAGACTGCTGGCTGAGATGATCAAGCCTCACAGAATACTCTAGTCAGGATTTGACCATAAATTCTAAATTTCCTTTGGGTCCCCATAAGATTACCAGCACCCCAATCAGTGAGAAGTAGCCTAGAAAACTATGCAGTGGGATAATGCTTTTGTACACTGTAAAGATCTGTCATTAGTATTAGTTTAATAAAACACTGTTTGGACAGTAGTCAGGCAAGAAGTAAAGGCCGGCCAACCAGACTAAGAGAATTCTTGGAAGAGGAAAAACGGAGTCAGTCACCAGCCAGACGCAGAGGAAGCAAGATGAGAATGCCTCACTGAGAAAAGGTACCAAGCCACGTGGGTAAACATAGACAAGAATTATGGGTTAATTTAAGTTGTAAAAGGTAGGTAATAATAAGCCTGAGCTAATAGGCAAAAGAGTTTATAATTAATATAAGCCTCTGTATGTTTATTTGGGACTGAACGACTGCAGAGCCAGAGCAAAGTTTACACCTGTTACTTGTCTTGTTGCTCCAGGGAACACCTGACAAATGCAACTTAAGGAAGAAAAGATTTGCTTTGCCTCACAGTTTGAAATACAGTTCACTGCGGCAGGGGAGTCGTGCTAGGGTAACCTGAGGTAGCTGGCCACACTGCATCCAAAAGCAGAGAGAGGCATGAATGCTTTTCTTAGTTCCCTTTCTCTTTTTGATTCAACGCGGAACCTTAGCCCATGGACTGTATCCACCTCCACTTAGGTAGCATAATCTAGAAACCCCATCCCAGACATTTCCAGGGGCCTGCATCCATGGCAACTCTAAATCCCATCAGGTTGACCATATTAACCACGGGGCCATATACTTCCCCAATGCCTATGGCACTCTGCACAGATTCTTAAAACTGTGGGTTGCAGCTTCGTATGGGGTCACACAACTGAATGTGGGGCTCCTGAAAAGTTTGGCAACAATAAAAGTTTTTGGCACACTCAACAACCAAAAAGTTAAAGTCAAATGTATAATGAATCAAAGGTGTTGCTGGCCATTCTCTCCTGTGCTGTACTCTAAGACTTTACCGCAGGCTTTAATTCTGATCACATGTGTGCTGTTTGCAGTGCTTGCACTGTGCATGCATCACACCATGCAGTGCCAAGAAATGCTGCCTCAAACACCACGGCTCAGGTTTGAGACTACTGAATGTTACAAGTGACAGGGTTTTTACTATAGGTGCCAAGTTTCTACTCTTGTAGAAATATGTCTGATTATGAAAAACAAAGACTTTTAATACTTTCCTACAGTACCCCCATCAACAGGTATCAATGAGTATATCTTTGGGTTTTATTGTTTTATAATTTTTGATCTTTAAAATTACTGTTTCAGTTGCCAAACTATTACTAAATGGATTTGGAGTTGGCATTAGGACAGAGTTTCCAATGAAATCTGAAAATGGTCCTTCATATACTTCTACCATCTTGTACTAAGTAATCATGCAAAGTAGCATTTTCAGCATCAATAGATATAAAATGGAACTAGAAGGGCTGGGGCTGTAACTCAGTTGGTAGAGTACTTGACTAGCATGCACAATCCCTGGGTTCATTCCCCACCTCCACATAAACTGGGCACGCTGCACACACCTGTGATCCCAGTACTCAGTGGGGAAGGCAGGGAAACCCGGAGTTCAAGGTCATGTTTGGCTATATTCCTAGGCCAAGGCTACTTAAACTTGTTTCTTTGACTTTTTCCCTTTTTTGATTTATTTTTTGAGGGTTATTTTTTCTGAAAGTCACGAAATTAATAAGGCCCCTTCTCAAGGATTTATAAGCACTAATAATAGCTTAGTGAGTGACTGGGTTTCTTGAGGTTACTTATAGGAGTTCTGGTAATGAGTCACAAAGAGCACGGATAACTCAAAGACAGCTGCGTCACTGAAATGTCATGTGAAACTTACATCTCTGGAGCTCCTGCTTGACTTAAAGGCAGCTTTTCTGGTCAGAACATACCCTTCCCCACCAACTGTTACTGCTTATATAACCGTGGGGAGGGGCCTTGTAAATCTTGGAACTTTTAGGGGCTTCCTGTGTCTTGTAAGTTTCATTTACAACCTTGGTCTTGTCTATTTCCCTTACTTCCCGAGTCTGTGTGCCTGCATGTGTGTGTTGGTGCACATGTATGTATGTGGCAGCAAAAGGATACGTTTAGCTATTGTTCCTCAGGAACGGTCCACCTTGTCTTTTTGTGAGACAGCTTTTCTCACTGACCAAGTAGGCCAAGGTGACTTGCCAGCGAGCACCAGGAATCTCTCTGCCACTGCCTCCCAGTGCTTAGATTAGAAGTGCTTTTTGCCAGGGTCTGTGGGGATTGGACTCAGGTCCTCTTGACTAATCCATCTCCCTACCCCACTTCCTGAGTCTTGTAACCCTCCTCCCTCTAAGGCGGGGGAGTTTCAATTAAGAGCTAATAGCCACACAACAGCACTCCTGCTCCAGACTGACACCTGTGCACCGGTGTTCACATCTCAGGGGATGCAGCGAAGGCCGGATTTCCTAGGATAGCTTAGATCGTAACTGTTCCTCCGAAGCCTGTATTCCAAAGCCTTGGTCACCAGTCTATGGCACCACTGAGAAATCATGGAACCTTTAAGAAGTGAGGCCTGGTGGAAGGAAGTTAGAGCACTGGGGGATGCCCATGAAGGAGATACTGAGACCCAGACCCCTCCTCTCTTTACTTCCTCCTCCACCACATGCTCACACCACGTGAGTATGTGAAGCCAGCAGTACAAAGCAACAGGCTGAATGGCTTGTGGGCTGAAACCTGAAACGGAGCCAAAATATGCCTTCTCTTTCATTTTTCCTTTTTTATTTTATTTTATTTAAGCAGGGACATATGTAGCCCCAACTGGCCTTGAATTCACTATAGACTAGGGTAACTTTGAATTTCTGGTTGTCCTGTCTGTATCTCCCTAGTGCTGGGATTACAATAAATGCCATCACACTTAGCTTTCTCTAGAAATTGACTTTTTATCAGCTGTGCATAGTAATATAAGCCTGCAATCCCAGCACTTGGGAAGCAGAAGCAAGAGGATTATGAGTTCAAGACCACCTTGTGCTGCATAATAAGACATTGTCTCAAAAAAGTTTTTCGGGTATTTAGTTCAGCCCATTCCCCACAGCGGCACCCATCCAGATTCCCATGCACAATGGATAATTGCACCAACCAGACCTATAGAAGTTTCATCACCAACTAAAAATATTCCAGGTTCCTGCAGGAAGGCCTCTGAGACAAGTACATTTGCCAGAGTCTTATCTAGCTCCCTGCCTCTGCCTGTCTCAGTGAATCTTTAGACTTCTTCTCTGAACCAGTCACATTCTCAGAGGCCGTGAACCCAGTTACCTGTCCCTCCAACTCCCTGTTTTCCACGCATATCTACTTCATCGTTTACCACTCCTCACTCGACCCAGCTGGTCTCAACCCCACCTGGTACCTCCGCCCTCAGCATTCAGTGTTGCCAAATGAGAAACCGAAAACCAAAAACAATAGGGAAGATTTGGGGGCAAGCTCTAACTCCAGTTCTGATCTCATATCACATCATTTAGCATGCAGGGATTGAAAGGCAGAAGAAACAGGCCCAACCCTGCTTTCCTAGGCTGATCACCACCATAGAAATTGCCAACACCTGTTGTGAGTGACCTCCAATCCCCTTGCCAAAGACTATGTTCTCTTTACTTCACCTAGGGATACAACCAGCTGAGGCAAAATGCAGTTCTTCCGTATGTGGTCAGAGAATGAAATATGATAGCCATGCTTTCGGTTATAAATGACTGACTGAGTTTATTAAATATATAAAAACGTTTAAAAACAAACCAACAACCAAAAACCCGATGTCAAGTAGCAGATGGAGGAGAAGCAAGAGATGATAGACAGGAAAACATCAGATCCAGCACTCATAGACATCCCAGAGATGCCTGGGGTAGCTCGAGTGCAGCATCCAATCAGAGCCTTACCAGCATCCCACAGAAATCAACTGGGGAAGATCCGGCTGCTGTTTTGGATTGAGGGAGTCCTGTTTGTGGTCCCACTGACGGGACGTGAATTTAAAATGCCATGGCCTACCTTCACATGTCCCAATGCAAGGCCCAGAGCAATGTGCGAGGCTGAATAACTAGGATGCAGGCAAATGTGGCTAGAGGGAGAGGCAGGACCTGGAGCAAAGCCAAGCCCTGCGAGTGGGTGTGGGTAAAGGGCCAGTTACTTCCTTTCTGCTCTTTTCATGGTCTGAACTTCAACCCAGGGACCCACACTGTGTTTAGTTGCCATGTCCTCAAGACAGGCTGCTCCTGAGGCTGCCTTTGTTTTTCCTGACCTTGACACTTTTACAAAGTAATAGCTCTAGATGTTCTGCAGAAAGATGCTTATCTCGGGTTTGGGTGATGCTTTCTTCCCCCATGAAATTCAGATTAGGAGAAGAGAAACCACCAAAATTATGACAGTCTCTCTCTGTTGCCACCAAGAAGCACATAGTGGAACTTGTCTGCTTGCTGTTGCTGGTGGCTTCCATCACTGGCCTCGCGGATGTCTTCTGCATTTCCCTACTTAAAATGTACTCACTTTCCTTTTAGAATTAATATTTTGTTGGGAGAGAGCTTGAGACTATGCAAATATCCTACTTTTTCCACTGTATTTTACCCACTAATCCTATGATAATTCTTACCTAACTTGTTACTGCTAAACGATGATTTCCTATTTCTATCCCTCCATCTACATTTATTAACTAGCGGAAGAGTTATCTATCATGTGGGAGAGTTTTCCTTTTGAAGGGGGCTGGTGAGATGTCTCAGCAGTTAAAAGTGCATAGTATTCTTGCAGAGGACCCATGTTTGGTTTCCAGCACCCACTTTGGATGGCTCAGAATGGCCTGTTAACTCCAGCTCAAAGGGATTGACGCCCTCTTCTGGCCACTTTAGGCATTGCATGTACCCACACATACACTTAAAAATAAAGTAAATCTAAACTGGGCGGTAGTGGTGGTGGCGCACGCCTTTAATCCCAGCACTCGGGAGGCAGAGGCAGGCGGATCTCTATGAGTTTGAGGTCAGCCTGGTCTACAAAGTGAGTTCCAGGACAGTCAGGGCTGTTACAGAGAGAAACCCAGTCTTGAAAACACACACAAAAAAATGGGTAGCAGACTTCAATAGCTATTTCTCTAAGGAAGCATATCAAAAATGCTCAATGTCATTAATCATCAGCAAAATACAAATCAAAACGACTCCGCACCTGCTAGCATGGACATCATCAAAAGGGGGGAAAAAAGACAAGTGCTCTGGAAGAAGAAGGGGCTTTGATAAGAAGAAAGTGATTATCGGTGCCAACTACAGGTACAGGCTAAGCAGAGAGACTTAACTGTTGGGATTGAGAGACTGGCAAGGAAATTAGCAGTCGCTCAGGGAAGCGTGCACAGTGGAAGTCAGCCTGGAGTACAGTGCCAAAGGGAATGGCGCTGCTGAAAGGGAGCACACTTTCCATGGCTTGCACCATGCCACTTTGCCTCTCTTGCTTTGTGTGTATGATCACACCACCTAATTGCACTAGGACTGCAATTACACAAACTGGGTAAAAGAAACTGTTATCGAACTCAAAGACTACCATGATTCCTTAAATATTTACGCTTCATTTGGTATTTAATTTCTCAGAGTAAAACATTAAATTTGAATATTAATGGGGCAAACAGCTGGTGCTGAATATTCAAGCTCCCAGAGGAACGCGTTAATGAATCATTTCCAAAGCTGGACAGTCGCGTGTGTAATCCGTTCAAGGCGTAGGAACAGTGTCTTTTCTCAATTATAGCTTTCTAAAATGAATATAAATACCTCATTAGTCTGCTCCCAAAATGGAAATGGCCCTTTGACATTATAATAATCAATGTTTGTTGGAAGAAATTTACACATTAACCTAGTGTGAAAAGGAGAAATGAGACACGGAGTTTCAATTTTGCAAAATTAAAAATGTTCTAGCAGGGAGATGAGTTGCAACTCAGTGACAAGGCACTTGCCTAATGTGTGCAAGGCCACCAATACTGAGAACACAACAAAAACAAGGCTCTGTGCCAAGGATGTGGTAATGGTTATACGACTAGGTAAATACATTTAATGTCTCTGAACGGGGCACTTACAGTAAATAAAATGGTCAATTCTCATAGCACACATTTTATTACAAATTTTAAAACATTTATTTTAAAAGGACCAACAGTTTGGAAGCTAAAGCACCAGGATCATAAGTTCGAGACCAGTCTAGGCTATATAGCAAGACCCTGAAGTTAGGAAGGAGGAAAAATAGGAGGAAGACAGACAAACAGACCCTCTGGGTATGGAAAAGGACAAAGAAAGAGAGAGACAAAGAGAGAAATATTATCCTCTGGTTCCACTGCATATGTTATCATGTAGAATCCATCCATCCATTCACTCACTCAATAGGCATTTATCGAATGCCAGCAATATGCAAAGCATATGTCTTGGTGCTAAGAATAGAATTTTAAAAAGCTCTTTTGGTGCTTACTTATACTTTTAAAGATTTATTTCCTTTTTTATTTATGTGTCTGCAATGTGTCTGTGTGACTCTGTCACATGGAGATGGGTGTGGGTGCCCATGGAGAAAAGAAAAAAATGTCAGGTCCCCTGTAGCTAAAGTCACGGGTAATTGTGAGCCGCCCAATATGGGTGTTGTGAACTGAATGCGGGTCCTTTGCAAGAGCACCAAATGCTGAGTCATCTCTCTAGCCCCTGGAACTAAGTTTTAATGAGAGAAACAGAAAATATACAAAGAAAAAGACAAATATGAAAGTCTCAGATAGTAACAAGTGATGTAGAAAAATAAGACAGAAAAGAGGCATAATGTGATGGGGAGGCTGTAAATTTTTTTGGAGTGCTGGGCATCAGATCAAAAGGCCTCGACACTCTAGACAAGTGCTCTAACACTAAGCTATGTCCTCAACCCAGGAGTACTCCATATCTGCGGGCTTCATAACTGCAACATCAATCAACCACAGATCGAAAGTATTCCCAAAACATAGCATCTAGCTTGGCTTGATGATGTACAGGCATGGCATTCCAGCAATGGGCATCTAAAGTCAAGAGGGTAACAAGTTTACAGGCCATTCTGAATTACATAGAGACCCTGTCTCAAAAACAAAATAACATGAAATGGAAAACAAGAAAAGATGGGGGAAATGTTGCATTGCTACCCAAAAAGTACAGTTTAAAAAAAAAACAGTTTTTTGTTATTTTCTAAGCAATCTAGGATAACTACTCTTCAACTAGCAGTTATATTACACTGAGAATTATTAGTCATTGAGAGATTATTTTGAAGCACACAAGAAGATGCCTATACTTATATGAAGACCCTGTCATTTCCTGTGATGGACTCAGTCATAGATGGGTTTTGGTGTTCTTCGGAAGCTGTGCAATCAGTCCACTGCATACTAAGGGATGACAGCATGAAGAAGGATTCATTGACAAAAGGGCATTTGGATACAGCTCTGGACAAAAAAAAAAAAAAAGGAGCAGGCCATGCAGACATCAGAAAGAATCATTTTAAGCAGAGGAAAAAAAGTAATGATGGGTTTAAATGGATCTCTCTGGCTGCTGTGTTGGGATCAGGCTAAAGGAGGTCAAGGAAAGAAACAGGACAAAATTAAGAAACCATCACAAAGCCAGACAGTGGTGGCACACACCTTTAATCCTAGCACTTGGGAGGCAGAGGCAGGTGGATCTCTGTGAGTTCGAGGCCAGCCTAGTCTACAGAGAGAGTTCTAGGACAGCCAGGGCAACACAGAGAAACCCTAACTCAAAAAAAAAAACAAAGGAAAGAAAAAGAATCCATGACTTAACCCATGCAAAAAATGATGACGGCTGAAACTAGGGTGGTAGCAGTGAAGATGGTATACATATATTGAAGATAGAGCCAACATAATTTTCTCAAGAGCCGTATTTAGAGAAGGGTTGAATTTGGTTGGGTGTGTCCTGTAGATGAAGACTGCTTGTTTATTTCCCAGCTCCCTAAACCCAAATAAACACAACACTGTTTGGCCTATTAGCTCAGACTTCTTATTAACTAACTCTTTTTTTTTAAACTTTTTTTTTATTAATTAAATTTTTTTTATTTCTCTCTGCTCCCCTCCCTGCCACACCCTTCCCTCCCTCAACCCTCCCCCAAGGTCACCATGCTCCCAAATTATTCAGGAGATCTTGTCTTTTTATACTTTCTACTTCTCACGTAGATTATATCTATGTAGGTCTCTCTTAGTGTCCGTATTGTTGTCTAAATTCTCTGGGATTGTGGTTTGTAAGATAGTTTTCTTTGCCTTATGTTTAAAAACCACCTATGAGTGAGTACATGTGATAATTGTCTTTCTGTGTCTCGGTTACCTCACTCAAAATCATGCTTTCTAGTTCCATCCATTTTCCTGCAAAATTTAGGCTGTCATTATTTTTTTCTGCTATGTAGTACTCCATTGTGTAAATGTACCACTTTTTTTTATCCGTTCTTCGATCGAGGGGCATTTAGGTTGTTTCCAGTTTCTGGCTATGACAAATAAAGCTGCTATGAACATAGTTGAGCACATGTCCTTGTGGCACGATTGAGCATCTTTTGGGTATATACCCAAAAGTGCTATTACTGGGTCTTGAGGGAGGTTGTTTCCTAATTTTCTGAGAAATCGCCACACTGACATCCATAGGGGTTGTACCAGCTTGCATTCCCACCAGCAATGCAGAAGTGTTCCCTTTTCTCCACAGCTTCTCCAGCATAAGTTGTCATCAGTGTTTTTGAGCTTGGCCATTCTTACAGGTGTAAGATGGAATCTCAGAGTTGTTTTGATTTGCATTTCTCTGATGACTAAGGATGTTGAACATTTCCTTAAGTGTCTCTGTTTAGGTCTGTGCTCCATTTTTTTTATTGGATTATGTGTTCTTTTGTTGTCTAATTTCTTGAGTTCCTTGTAGGCTGGTGTTGTATCTTGTTGACCGTGTCCTTTGCTTTACAGAAGCTTTTCAGTTTCAGAAGGTCCCATTTATTAATTGTTTCTCTCAGTGTCTGTGCTGCTGGGGTTCTATTTAGGAAGTGGTTCCCTGTGCCAATGCGTTCAAGCGTACTTCCCACGTTCTCTTCTATAAGGTTCAGTGTGGCTGGCTTTATGTTGAGGTCTTTGATCCATTTGGACTTGAGTTTTGTACATGGTGATAGATAGGGGTCTACTTTCATTTGTCTACATGTTGATATCCAGTTATGTCAGCACCACTTGTTGAATATGCTTTCTTTTTTCCATTTGATTTTTTTTTTTTGCTTCTTTATCAAATATCAGGTGTTCGAAGATGTGTGGATTGATATCCGGGTCTTCTATTCGGTTCCACTGGTCCTCCTGTCTGTTCTGATGCCAGTACCAGGCTGTTTTCAGTACTGTGGCTCTGTATAGTACAGTTTGAAGTCAGGGATTGTGATGCCTCCAGATGTTCTTTTGTTGCCCAGGATTGTTTTGGCTATCCTGGGTTTTTTGCTTTTCCAAATGAAGTTGAGTATTGTTCTTTCAAGGTCTTTGAAGAATTTTGTTGGTATTTTGATCGGCATTGCGTTGAATCTGTAGATTGCTTTCGGTAGGATTGCCATTTTTACTATAT
>PVIU01007245.1:0-93616 GCA_004026605.1 Ondatra zibethicus | reverse complement strand
GGAGAGATTGGGGGAGTGGGAGGGTGGAGATGGAGGAAAGGTGGATGTTGGAGAAGGGAATAAGATATCTACATTAAGGGAGTAATTTTAGGACTGGCAAGATACTTGGCTCTAGAGGAGATCCCAGGTGTCCACAGGGATGTCCCCAGCTAGGTCCTTGGGCAGCAGAGGAGAGGGTGCCGGAACTATCATTGTCCCATAGTCACACTGATGAATATCTTGATCACATCCATAGAAATTTCGCGCGATGGATGGAGATAGAGACAGAGACCCACATTCACACCAGAGCAATGGATTGAGCTCCCAAGGTCCAGTGGAAGAGCAGAAGAAACTTCATCCGGCGACGGATGGAGATAGAGACAGAGACCCACGTTGGAACACTAGACTGTCATACTTATTTTTGAGCTTGGTGTCTATCCCAAAATTGCTTCTTTAAGCTCTCTCTTAGCCAAAGTATACCTCACATTCCAGTCCTGAAAAATGTGAGCAAATTTTTTATTGGTACCCCCAATCAGCTCTGTCCTGCCAGCAGGCTCCAAAATAACCGCAGAGAAATTTATTATTAATTATAAATGCTCAGCCGATAGGTTAAACTTGTTACCAACTAGCTCTTTCAACTTAAATCAAGCCATATTTTTTGTCTATGCTCTACCATGTGGCAGTCAGTACCTTTTTCAGCATGGTATATTCACCTCCTGTTTTTTCTGCATCTGACTGGCAACTCCTTGTGATTCTGCCCTTCTCCTTCCCAGAATTCCTTCTGTCCAGCCCGCCTACCTAACCTCTTCTTGCCTAGGTATTGGCCAGTTGACGCTTTCTTAAACCAATGAGAATACTACATCCTCACAGTGTACAAAAGGGTTATTCCACAGCACGAAAACACTAATCTTTTGACATTGTGGACTTCATTGCTTCCTTTCCTAAACCTATATATTAACAGGATTTCTCAATCCTGATCCTCTCAGCTGCTCTTCCCAACCATAACCTTGTCCCCCCACCCCCAGCGCAAGTTTCCCTAAATCAGTACATCTCCTCAGAACAGTGCTTCCAACTCTTAAGCCATGGGCAGCTCCAACGCCACCTTCATCCTGACTTCTCCCAGCACAATTTGTTCCATTTCCAATATTCCTCTCAGCTTTCTGGACACCCATCATTTCTATCTCTCCATCCAGTTCAGGTAGGGTCAAGACTGCCAACCTCCCATTCAGCATCTCTCAAATCCTCCATGCTGACACTTTGCTCCCATTTTACAATACGCGGTGTCCCTGTTGTATAATTAAGAAAGGGTTTAGGACAGGTATAACAGCCTATTGCAGCTGCTGAAAGACCGAGAGGATGCTATTGCTGATCCAGTTATTACATCTAACTGTTCCCAGAAATCAACTGATTAGACAATTTGGAAAGTATTTTGCTTATGTTTAAAATTTCTTCTCTACATGGGATGAATTTGTACCGCTCAATTAGCTAATCCCCAAAGTAGGCAAGAGGGTTGGCAATCTTAACACTTCTGCAATTTCCGAGAAATCAGGATTCCATATTCCCTTAAAAGTTAAGAAAGCAAAGTTCTAATTTTTCACCAATGTCTATTCCACTTGGGTCAAAGGATTTGAAATGATTTACTATCCCAACAGGACAGCTACACAATGTGAAAATAAAAGACAAATTAACATTATATCTTCGATTAAAGAACACTCTCCTTTCTAGACCTCAGTCCCATCACCAAAAATAAGAGATTTATGGGGTTGTTTATTTACTTTTATACTCTAAATGTACAAATGTTTCTAATTCATCAGAGAATCTGGTGCTCAGTGAAATTATGACTTCTTCAGAAATATACAAAATCCCCCACACCATTAACAGCTCAATATGGCAATAATTGATGGAGGACAACAGAGTAATGGGCATACTGGAAGCCATGCCCAGTTCTCAGCCGCTATGCTTGAGAGGTGATGAAGAACCATGGAGAACATGCCAGAGACTGCTTCAAGTTAACCTACTGCTTGCATTTGTGTTATGCTGTGTAAGCCACCAGGCATTGGAAACCACACATTTCAGGTTCAGGGCATTTGACCATGAACTACATTTCATGAGTCTCATGTTTAAGCATCTTTGAGAGTAAAGAGCAGTTATTACTTGAGTAGCTGTAAGCAACACATTTGTCTCCCTGTTTTGATTGGTTCTAAGATATAGCACTAGGACAATCAAGACAAATGATGCAGACAGGGCCCAGGACGACCTGATGTTTATAGACCTGAATACACACTCTCTCAATCAGACTGTAGAGCAAGCGCGTTTCTGGGTCTTTCTCTCTGTGGAAGCACATGATCTCTCATTCCCTCTTCCCTCTGTACATCTCTTTGTGAGGAAACTTTTCATTCATCTTAAAAACAGGCTAGTCATAGCCATTCATATTCAAGGAAAATATGAACCTTCACAAGCTGCAAAAAAAATGGAGACCTGAAACTGTTATTCTTAAAAATTCAATGTTGGGCAAACCAATGAAAACGGACTCATAAGATTATATTAAATGTTGAGTTGGATGGTGTTTCAGTCCACACAGGCTGCTGCAGCAGCATAACACAATGGAATGCTTTATGAGGAACGGAAATGTATTTCTTAGTTTTAGAGGCTCTGAAACCCAAGAACAAAGTGCTGGTGGGCACAGTGTCTGGTGAAGGACTGTTTCCTGGGTCAGAAATAGCCATCTTCGCATTGTACTCTCTCACAGTAGAAGGGGTAAGGAGGTTCACAGAGGCTATTTTTTAAGTACAGAAGTGTCATTCGTAATGGCTTTGCCCTCATGACAAACCAAACTGCCTCCCAGAGGCCTTGACTCCAAATGCTATTACATTGGCAAATACGCTTCTGCCGACCGATTGTGGGTACTCAGAAAAGGATGTTCCCAAATGCACCCGTTCTCATTCTTTTTCTTTCTGAGGCATATTACACCGGGATAAAAGAGAATAGGAAGTGAGGAAAAATAGCCCTTCTAAGAACCTTGAAAATGAGGAGCAGAGCACAGGAAGGTACAAGAGAAAGCCGAGTGAGTGACAGTGCATGTGTGTGTGGGTGCATGTGTGCATGCATCCAGCGCTGAAGATGCAATCTGAACATCTCTTTAGGATGAAAGAGAAGTTACAGAAAGGATGGCTCAAAAGGGGAATTCGTAAAGAACGAGCCTGTAGACCGTGGGGACAGGAGTCCGGGGAAGTAAGACAGTTCCCAGCTCTGCAGATTCTCTGCCAGCACCTAGATTCTGTATCTTCCCTTCCAACCTCCCACACTTTGTGATCATGCCACCACTTCTTATGGCCTCATGGGTTCCCATTGACGGTTCTTTCTCAATGAAGTGTTGGTCCTCTCATTGTCCTAACAAACTCTGATGAGACTTTTCAGATGGAGCTCACAAATCTCCTTCACTACGAAGTTTACCTGATTATCATCTTCAAGTGATTGGAAATGCTTCTTCTCTTGTACTCACAGACTTGTCAAGTACGAACTCCTGGGTCTGCTCGTCCTTCTAACTCCTCACCGGAAAAGGAATATCTCGAAACATGAGGACTATCCCTGGATATTATTTTATAGAGAAGCAAGCTTTCTAGTAATGTTCAAAGAATCAATGATGCAAAGAGAATATCTGGGGGCTTTGGTGGCTTGGAAGTGAGAAAGAAGAAAAACATGAGCCCTTTACGTATTGAAAAGAATGAAAGGGCTGAAGTCTGAAAAGAACATGAACTTTCTAGAGAAGCTGTGAAAGCAGAAACGGGGGAATTTAGGGGCTGAGTAGGTGCTGACTGCAGCTTGCACGTCACTAGCATCAGTTAGTAAATAAAAATTTACAAAATTGAAGCTCATGACCTCCGTGTGAAATGAAAAGCAGCCCTTTCCACTCCCACAGTCAATAGCTCTGTCTGGGAAGTAAATTAAGAGTGATCAAATCAGATTTGAGGGACCTCTGGGGCAGGATGCCTCAGACAGCTGGGGCTTTCTGAAGGGCATGGAAGTACTAATATTCTGCCCAAGTCCATGATCAAAGGCCTGCCAGCTTGCTCATGGAGAAGAAAATGTACTTAACAGGATTATAGGAACCTTTGATTCTTAATCTGTTGCTGTGTGAAAACAGAAATTCTTGCCTACTAAATAGAATTTAGCATCAGCTATCATATTTTTGAAAAAGCTGTATTGCAATCATTATTAAGCAATAACTGGTATATGCTCTCAAACAAACAGTCAAAAAACAGATTAAATCTAATAGAGTAGGGCAGCTTGTCTTGTTCCCCTGAATCTTTTCTTAGACTTCTGCAACCTTAGAACATTCCAGACAGACTGTTAGAGCTATGAGGGACCTGGAAGAGCATCTGACAAATTACCATTTTCTTGGACAGCAGTGTAGAACCTTGAACTTCCCAGGGTTCCCACCACATCAGTGGAAAAACTGAGGCGGAAAAAAGTCTTTTCTCATCTTTCTATAAATTATTTTCCCCTGTAACATGTCACAAAAATGAGGTTAAACTGCCTTTAATAGTTCCTTTTTAATTAGTCAGTGAATTATTCAGTATACTCCTAAGAAATTTCTTCCCTAGAAAATTGCTAAATAACATTTCCATCTAAAAAATTGCAACCTTACAGATCACCAGAAATCATTACTTTCTTGGGATCACTTCCTTTCTTAAGAGTAGTATAATAAAAACAATTTTTTAAAAAACGAGTTTCTGAAAGTAGATATTTTTATTGAATAAAGACTAAATGCTCCAAGAGTAGCGGAGGGAAAGACTGTGACCAATGGAGGAGACAATAGGTTGATTCTGGAAGACAGGGGCAGAAGGGCTGACGGAGTCCACTGAAGGCATGGGGTGTCAGAAAAGGACCTGGCCAGGAGAAAGAAACTTATTAAAATGCAGCAAATGTCTCAAGAGAACCTGATTGTCATATTACAGAGCACACTGATTCCCAAACATGCTTTGTAAAATAAAGAAAATGGGGATCCTGTTCAAACAAGATGGAGAAACTGCCATTTTAGAAATTATCAGAGCACACTAGCGTGTTAACTGTGCCAAGTCTTCATGCAGATGAGAAATATTTAGAGTATTTTTCAGGCTTCTAATTAAACACAATGCACATAACAATGCTGCTTAATTGCCTGTCACAAATGTATACACCAGCATCTGGCCCATGGACTTGCATTCCAGATGTGCTTGGCCTTTTTCAACACTTTCTGAGATTCACTTAACCCTAGAGCAAATCATGCCAAACTTACTCTGTGAAAGGAACAAATGGTAAACATTTTATGCTTTGCTAGGTATGTGTAAACTCTTTTGCTAATCTGTCTATATTTTTTCCCAGCTAGCTTTCAAATGTAAGATAAAGGCACAGGCTCTGAGTCATACAGCAAGAAGCCACTGAAAAATTTTAGCTCTGTGCCTCTTGCCTACCATAGACCTTTCTTTCTTTAATGCCTCATGTGTGCATGTGTGTGTATGTAAGTATGTATGTATCTCTATGTGTTTTCACATACATTACCCATAGTTCTGCTATAGAGAGAGAATGTACTTTAGAGAATGACTCAGACACACTCAATCCCAGACATCAGCTTACAGGCTGGTTAAATGCCTTTGTGAGCTTCCATATATTCCTGGACCTGACATCTCACTTTCCTCAAACACCCCAGATAATTTGCACAAGGCAACATCCCACACAGAAGGGAAATCTGATAATAATGAAAAAGAAGACTGATGATAATGTGGGATTAGAGATGGGGCTGCGGGAGAAGAACGGAGATAGAGCTCATTATCTCAGAGATGCTTTCAAACCTTCCATCTCCCTTATATTATCAGAGGTAAAAATGGAAAAGGCATTTGGAGACAGGAAGGACAGCCATTGTTCCTCCATGGATTCTACGCTCCCAGGCATGTCACCGTAGACTGGTGGTGCTAGCTGTGAGGACATGTTTCACCTCACCTGAATCCCTACTGGCTATAAAAGGGATTCACTCAAGGCTGCAGTAATGACTTGGAGGGGGAAAAGAAAGAAAATAAAGATCAATATCTGACTAACAATTAAGGTTTATACAGCTTAATAACAGATTCCTCTAGCGCTTCCAGATTCCACCCCATAGAAGCATCTTGCTTGACTCTATGGTGTGGGTGACTTCACTCCAGAGGGCTGTTGCAGTCATCTCCTTTCGGCTGTAGCTTTGCACCTCCCTACCTCCTTGTATAGTCAAATGACTGGATGTCAGTAACTTGAAGTTGGTCAAGGTGAAAGTACTCACACCCTTACACCACAGAAAGTAGTAGGAAACAGGATTTACCTATTTATTTATCGTGAAACCGTTTCCAGCACATCATAGTTTCACACGTAGGACTCAGAATACATAAATATGAGTATATAGTGCTTCAAGGAAGCCTTGATAGGAATTCTATAGCCCCTTGCTTATTGGTAGCTGGGAATTACTAAAAGGAGCGCCTTAAGAATAGCTAGCACAGGCTAAGTATTCACAGGTCAATTAAGCCTCTTAACATCCTAGAAGTAAATCAAGTGAAATCCCAAGAGAGACATGATTTAACCATCCCTCTTACCTAAAGTGCTTTCATGATCCAATTTCAGGCTCAAGAACACTACCTCTGCCTTACATCTTCAGAATCATGACTGCACATATGGGATTTTTCTCTGTGGGGAAAAATTACTCCTCTTTTATTGGAAAATGGCCCAATAAATTCCAGTTGACACAAAAGAAACATGTATGTAGCAACAGGCAGGTTATACTGTATCACAGAATCTCCAAATCCATAAATATGCCTGGTTCTAGGAGCTTTCTACCCTAAGGCTGGGACAGATGCTGTCTAGTTACTAACTGTCTATCTAGCAAGAATCACTGACATACAACAAGTGTTGTGGAAATTAGAGAGCAAATCATGTAAAACTGTCATGATTATAGATTTACTTTCCAGCTTGAGTACAGCATTCCCCACACAATCAAGCCATTCCTTGGTGTCTGAGGACATGAAGCGAGACATGGGTCCTTGTAAGTTATCAGTTCCCTTGACCCAAGGATAGAACTGGACCAGAAGAAAACTGCCCTCAATCTGCATCAGCCAGGTGACAGCTATGAGAAGCTGATTAAACTAAATCCCTGAAAGCCGAGTGCTTTCTTATCTCTCGTCTCTCCTAAGGAGTTGTGAGATTCCAAAGCCTCCACATCCCTCATCTGCCTGTTCACCAGTGATGACTGGAAAAGACAGAGCTGAAAAGCCTTGCAGGCTTCCTCCCTTCTCTCTGCAAGAACCCAACTCTCTCCCATAATTCTCCAAGCATTTCTCTTACATCTGCTCTCAAGGGGTCAAGAAATTTACCCACAGGCATTTAAATTATTTAGAACAGAAATCAGTGTGCAATATGTAACCATGGATATATGAGCAGTGAGACAGATCAACATGTCACTGCCTACATTCAACTATAATTCAGTTAAAGCAAAACACATTTACAATCTCTCTTTGATATTCTGAGGATACTGATAATTTCATCAGGATAAGGAAAGTTTTCAAAAATAGCTAAAAATGAAGCACAAACAGATGCCTGCAGGAGTTAGTTTCTAAACCATGAATTATCAATTCTGCTCTTGCTTGTTCAGTTCTTAAAAGATTTTATTAAAGTATATTTATATTTGTATCCCACATTTAAAATTAAATGGACATTATGTAAGTTTGTACTATCTTGACTTTGGATCATCTTCATTTCAAGAGAAATATATAATATTACTTCAGCCATATTTAGTTCATCATTCCCTCGTTTTACTTCGTAAAAGCTATTCAATATTTTTCAATATTTTAATTGTTGTTTTGCAGCAGAGTTTTAGGTAGCCCAGGCTAATCTCAATCTAAGCTTGGGTACTTGGTATGTACCCAAGGCTTAAATTCATGATCCTCTTCCTGTTACCTTCCATTTATGAAAATATGCCACCACGCTTTGCTATGATTTCAATTTTTATTTGCATTTATTAATTATGTAAAACAACCAGTGTCATTGTGACATTTCACACATACATATGAAACGTGTTAATTATATTTGTGCCTCCATTACCTTCTCTTATGACTCCCCATCCTCCTCCTGATACTGTTTCTCTTCTCTAATGGTTTTTCTTCTGCTCTCATTTTTATATAGATATCACACAGGAGAGAAAACATCCAGTATTTGTCTGACTATAGCTTATTCCAATTAGCATGACAGTCTCCAGTTCCATCCATTTCCTGCAAATAGCATTGTTCTGTTCTATTGGCTGCTAAATAATCCTCCATTGTATGTATCTGCTATGTTTTCTGTAATCATCTATTAATGGACACATAAATTAATTCCATCACTTGGGTATTTTGACTAACACTGAGATAGATAAACATGGGTGTATAGGTATCTCTATTGTGTACTGACTTTGATTCCCTTAAGTTTGTATGTGGAGTGAAGCAATTATACCACCAGAAGTTAGAATTTTAGTTTTTGAGAAACCTTCTGTAGCCAAAAGTTTTCTCTGCCCTGCCCAGACCCACTAGACTTGCTTCTCTCCTGCCTGCTGGTCCCTGCAGCCACTTATAAAATAATCATTTAGAGGCTTAATATTAATTATAATTGCTTGGGCAATGCCTAGTGTTGGTTAGCTCTCACAAATATATCAGCCCATCTCTAATAATCTGTGTGTCATCATGTGGCTCTGTGGCATGACCTGTTCTCTAGTACATCATGTGGCTCCGTGGCATAACCTGTTCTCTAGTGCATCTTGTTCTAGCAGCTCACTGGCTTCTCACTCAGTGACACCCTTCTTTACCTGCATCTTGCTTGGATTTCCTGCCTACCTATATTCTGCCCTGCCATAGGCCAAAGCAGTATTGTTCATCAAGTACAAAAGAGTATCCCATATCATCTCCCCCTTTCTGTCTAAATAAAAAGAAAGGTTTTAACTTTAACATTGTAAAATTACATATAACAAACAGGTATCAAGTAAGAATTATAGTTATGTTATCTAGTTTATTTGCATTGGGGAAAGTTAAAGAAAATACTCTATCATTTATCCTATCTTTGTGAGTCTAAAGTTTTATAACTAATTTATCTTTTATCATAACTAAGGAAAACTATATATAACTATCTAGTCTTCAACTCCATCAAAGGCCCAGAAGACTATATTATCACCTGAGTAAAAAGGAATTACATTGCAAGCAACGTCTAAAACTCTAGAAATGACAGAGATAGCTAACTGCCTGGACAGTCACCCACAGTTCTTGACAATGTTGGGGCATCCATCTTTATTTTATAGGCCTAGAGTATCTGACAGACTTTTCAGTGAAGCAGGAAATTTGAGGGACTGTTCTGCCTTATACTGTCAAAGTTTGTCAGTTGTTTTCCTCTGTAGAAATGTCCGACAGACTCTTATGTAAAGCAGGAACCCCTGAAAGACCACCCCCACCTTGTTTTGGCAAAGTTCAGTAGTCACTTTTCTGTGTGTTCAGTTTATAGAGCACATTGTCAACAGTCAAAGGCAAGAGCAGTTTCTTTGCTTGGTTGATAACCTTGCCATAATGAAAAAAACTCCACAAGGAGTTTCTTCAATGCCCATCATCCTTTTTGAAGTAATTGGTGCTGCCAGCAGATTTGTCTTACTGTCGAGAAAAGTCTAAGCTCTTAAAACATTTTAAATGCCATATTTTGTAGGTCTTTGAAGTGCTTGAAGATTATCCATCTATCTGAAATATATCTCTGTATTACCTTGAAACTCTAACATGACTACAAGTTTGATAGATATGGGTAACTATTAGCCTGTATTTCTTTATTATCCTGAATAACTTTTAAGAACTAAAACTTCATATTGCATAATAATACAAGCTCTATAGGTATGAGCTGTACAGGTAATATATTAAGCAAAAACAGAAACAGATGTGCAGTATAAGGACAATATCCTTAAATTTGTATCAACATACAAAAATATCTTAAACAGTAGAAACATATACAGTATAACAAAAATAATCTTAGATTTGTATCAATATACAAAAATCTTTAAACCAAGAATAGAAACATATATACAGTGTAACAACATTAATTTTAAATTTGTATTATTATAACAAAATCCATGCAGATGAAAAATATCTGAGATTAATAGTTGTCTCTTTATCCTATATTCCTATACTCCCCTAAATATAGCAAATATTCATAACCCAACAAATAACCAAAGACCATCCACACTTCCTAACTTTTGGGAATGTGGATGTAGTTTGCTTCAATCTGTTTCCTGCTGTCTGTGGGCAAAGTATCTTTAGGATCCCTGAGAAAATTTGAGTTAATGGCCAAGTCCTGGGAAGACCAATTATAACTTTTGTTGATAGATATCACCTGAAAAGGTTAAGGAGGTCTCTCTTGATCAAAGATGGTCCATATTAACCTAAAATGAATCCATAGTCTCTTGTTTCTTATGGAAACAAAAGCAAAACCACTTCTCCAAAGCAATGCATCTTTTAAGTTCCACTTTACAAATATATTTTTTGACTTCTGTTTTAAAATATTTAGGTTGATATATTTTATCAGTCTCTCTTTCAATTCTGTCTTTCTGTAGCTGTCACTTGCTTATCAGCCATGAAAAAATTTAAAATCAATACAATAGTAGCATACAGGATCCAGACACCCTGTGCATTTCCCATTTCTATGTGGCTTATTCTTTTTTTGATATTATTTTATTTTTAAAGGATAATTATTTAAAGGTTAAATATTTAAAGGATAATTATTTTATTTTAAGGACATTATTTTATCCTTAAAGACTTTATTTTTTTTTAATTATTCACTCCTTTCTTTAACTTTCGATACCCTTTTATTTCTTTCTTAAGCGTAGGCACATTGTAAAACATATCAGAACCTGTTTAGAGGTTTTTCCATCTGGACCTCTTTTACTATGTATCTTTTAGCCTTTTGTCTGTATGAGCAAAAGCTAAATCCACCACACAGTGTGTGGCTGATTGGCCTCTCTGTACTGAGGCCTGTGTGACTATGAAATGCCACCACGCCACTTAGCTCACAGCAACTGGCAACAGGCTCCATCTTGCAGGCAGCGGTTGGGAGATGCATCTCTGCATTGCTGCTGGCATGAGACTGTGAGACTAGGAAGCCCAGTACAGCTCTGTTTCCATGCATTCAACCTTTCAAAGCCTTCTCAGGTCCCATGTGAATACATGCCAGATGGTGGGTGCCATTTGTAACCACAAGTTTTCTGTGTCCTGCCTGGTTCTGCTGGACTGGTTTCTCTCCCACCTACCGGTCCCCGCAGTCACTTACAAAATAATCGTTTAGAGGTTTAATTAAGTATAATCGTTTGACTGATGGTTCAGACTATTGTTGGCTAGTTCTTACATATAAGTCAACCCATTTCTAATGATGTGTGTATCACCACATGGCTTTGTGGTGTTACCTGTTCTCTAGTATATCTTGTGTTCCGGAAACTTTCTGGCTTTTCTCTCAGCCCCACCTTTCTTTACCTGTATCTCTGCTTGGATTTTCTGCCTAGCTATATTCTCCCCTGCCATGGGCCAAAGCAGTTTTATTCATCAACCAATGAAAGTGACACATATTCACAGCATACAGAAGGGCATCCCACACAACCTTCATTCTACCTTCCTTGGTGGCTGCATTAATTTACATTTTCTTGAACAGTTGATAGGGGTTCCTTTCCCCTGTCAGCATTCATTGAAAATCTAACAATAAAGTATTTTGCCAAATAGTTAGGGATAGATTCTAGTCAACGGTAGCTTCAAAAGCTACTGTGAACTGTCCATCATAACAGAGTGTGGGATTCCCTGAGAGAGATTTCAGGAGAGTGAGGCAGTGTTTACAGAGTCTTCCTTCTAGGACTTGGGTAGCAAGTGAGAGTTGTCTCAAATTATCCCTTTTTGGGCATCATTACATTATGGTGGCTTGAACCCCGCCCTGTCTTTAGGTGAGTAAAGAAACAGCAAGCTATGGAGGAAAAGGCATCAACATCATTAAGTCCTAAGGTAATCCTTTGATCTTATGGGAGCTATACCAGCTTGTGCCCTGGTTTCTCCATCATAATGCAAGGTAGGACTAGTGCTCTGCCTCATAGATTTTATGAGTGTCCATTTAAATATGTGTGCTGGTTAGTTTTAACTGTCATCTTGACACAGCCCAGAAGCAAGAGAAGGAAACCTAACTTGCAGAATTGTCCAAGTCAGACAGGCCTGCGGGCATGTCTGTGGAGGATTGCCTCGGCTGATAATTAATGTGGGATGCAGTATCACCTGGGCAGGGATCCTGACCTGAATCACAGTGAGGAAAGATATCTGGGCATATGTAGGAAGCAAGCAGGCAGCATGGGCCTGTGTGTTTTATTCTGCATCTGATAGTGGATGCAATGTCACGAGCTGCTTATATTCTCCACCTGACCTCCCTTCAATGAGAAACTGAAACCTGGAACTGTAAGCCAAAATAAGCCCCTCTCTTCCCAAAACTGCTTTTGTCAGAGATTTGTCACAGAAACCAAAACCGGAATAATACGTAAAGCAATTTTTTAGCAAAGAACCTGGCTTGAGAAGCCAGCATTGTGAACTGACAAGGAATTTGGAAACAGACTCATGTTTAAACCTCACTTCTTCTTTAATTCCCTTTGACATTTATTCATTTGTTCTTCGGAAAGCTTAATAGAGTTCTTCGGGTGTCATCTTTCCCTCTGTTCAAATGTGGATCAAATTTATCCCCCCAAAAATGACAGCAGAGGATCTTTTTGTTCCTACATCCTGTTCCTTACAGGGAGGTGTACTGGGAAAAGTCTTTGTTTAAAGCAAGACACAAGGGCAGATGGAGTGGGTATTGAGGCCTGTGAATAAAGATCCCCCTCAGAGGACTTCAGAGGCATCCAGGTAACACTCACTGCATGGTGAAGATGGAGATCATTCTGAATGAAGCTGGCTCCTTCTACCAGATACCCCAGAGGAAAAGCCCTTATTACCATTTCAAGAGATGCTAGCAATGGGTGTCACTGATAAGGCAGAACCCTGGAAGCCTGCACTCACCATGTGCATCCTGTGCTGCCATGGAGGGGAGGGAAACAGCTGCAAGTCACTTTCCTGTTTTTCAATCAAGGAAGGTGGACTTGTGCTTATTCTGCCAGATCCAGATTTATCAGCGAAAAGCAAGCTCGCCCTCAACAACGCATTTTTATTTGCTTATTCCAACAACATGGAACACCTATCTTGTGCTATAGATGGGTGGCACACAAATGCCCTGAAGGGAGATTAGAAGAGTAGACAACGTAGAACAGCACAGTAAAGACCTCTGGGCTCAGTCGACAGAGCTGCAGCAGCCCTTTCCTAGAGGAGGCACTGCAGAGCAAGAGTGTGTGAGCCATAGTTCGACGCTATGGTAGGCAGAAAGCAAAGTAAGAGCGAAAGAGGGCCATCAGCAGCACAAACATCTAACAACATAAATGCCGTCCCGGAGTAGGGAAGGAAGGCATTACAAGAGGAGTGAGCAGAGCCAGGTCGAGCCAGGGCGGTATAGGAAACAGCCACCCTGCCTGAGTCCCAGCCCACATGCGGGAAGAGTGAGCCTGGAAAGGCAGAATGGGAGCAGCCTGATACGGGCGATCCTCAGAAGAGAGAATGTTAGGAGGGAGAGGAACATGAAGAAGCAGAGCTATAGACATCCAAGGAATGAGAGAAACCCGAGCTCAAAGAGGCGAGGTCCCATTCTCCTTGTCTCACAGAAGCTAAAGAGTAGAGCAAGGACTGGAAAGCCAGCTTCCTCTTGTCACCCAGGCCTCGATTTTCTTCTCTGCACTAATTAAGGACATAGTGGGTTGGATTAAATATTTCCAGCCTGACACAAACACTGAGAGTGGGTCTGTGAACTGACAATACCCTCCAGACCTCTTGCCCATATCAAGGGCAGGAAGAGGGGAAAACCCCAAACATCCTCCGAAGCCAGGCTGACAGCCAATTTCCATAGGAAAAAGAACAATGGAACAATAACAAATGCCAGAAACAATCTAAATACCCAGTACTAAAACAGTGTTTTAACAAATAATAACAACAATAAATAAGTAATAAACCCATTTATGTGAGTATTCTTCAACTACTACAAATTTATAAATAAAATTGTATTCAATTATCTATGAAATAATACCAAGAAAAATAATATAAAAATAATACTATATAAAAGATAAAATAAAAAATAACAGTAAGATAAGCCAAAATGTCGGTAAATTGTTTATCAAAACAATGATGAAATAAGTGTTTAAGTACTGAAGAACACATGGCATATGTGTAAACATCCATCAATACAGACAGATATATACGTTATATTACTCTCTCCACTCTTTTTTCATTGAAAACAACAGACAAACTCTCCCAGCTATAGTGAGAGGCAATCAGGGTACATCTATCTATGTGTCTAGAATTATACTACAAGTGGTAGAAGATAGAAAATAGTTAAAAAGACCGTGCTCAAAAATCTTAGAAAGAAGACTGGGGCAACTGCAGATTCAGGTATTTAGCTGCATCTCAGTAACTGTTGACGGATGGACGGATGGACAGATGGATGGATGAATGGATGGATGGACAGATGGATGGATGGACAGAGGGATGGATGGATGGATGGACAGACAGACGGACAGACGGATGAATGGACGGACGGACAGACAGATGGATGGATGGACAGAGGGATGGATGGATGGACGGACAGATGGCTGGATGGACGGATGGATGGATGGATGGGTGGATGAAATAGACCTATGTGCAAGATTCTCTGTGATCAATTCAACAGGATCTTTATATCATTCAATAAGAGGAATATTCTGGAATCCCTTTTCCCAGGACCACTTTCTAGTACGGATCTGCACAGTTCTGATGAACAAAGGCTTTTGAGTGAGTTTTGACGTTTTCATGTTACCATCGTTTACAGGCACATGAACATTAACAGAAGGCAGACATTGGGACTATCACCTTAAGAATCACCCCTTAGGGTGCAATAAATTTTTGGATTGTAACCACAGCCCAGGAAGCATCATGGGACTCTTGGAGCCACAGCTACCAAGGCAAGAGGAAGCTCCTAAAACTTGAGCACTTTGTTAGTATCCCCTGAAAGGAGGAAGCAACTTCCAGGGGATGTGCAGTTTCCCTTTTCCTGTATCAGACCTCTTTCTACTTGAAATACCTATAATGGCTTCTGTCCTAAGCAAAACCCTAACTAACATGGGCTGTATACAACAAAATGCAAGACAAAGGTGTTCCTGGGATTCCATGATAGACTCATAATACCCTGCCCAAGCCAGATGAGCTAAGCAGGTGCATAATCTGTTTGTACACAGACAAATACCTCTTCTTCCTGATTACCTCACTCAAATAGCTCTTCCCTCATTCATGCAAGCTTCTCTTCCTTCTTTATCATCAGAACAGATGTGATTGTTTTTGAACGACTTTGAATGACTGTAAATCAATATCGGCCTCCATCAGGAACTAATGTTTTCCTTTCAGTTTCCTGACAGTAATGGGCAGCTCTCCTGATATAAGCTTAAATAAATCTTAACAAAATCATTGAGAAATCTTGTTCCAAGGCCACCCACTTCCAGAAATGACTTCCACATGAATCTAGCCCTGTGTGCAAAGGTATCATGGAAGACAGAGTAGTTCAAAGGACACTCTGTGCGATAGCAGTTCTGGCCAACTCACTAGGCCACCACTTATTCATTCAACAGAGGTCTCATGTATCTGACAAGTGCCAGGCACTGGTGCTAGGGAAGAGGTAAGATGACAGCAAGGTGCGGTCCCCTTCATAAGAAACTGAAGACAGGCCCGGGTAGCAACACATGAGAAAACCGTAAGCCTAGAAAGAGGTTTCTTTTCCAGTCCAATAGGCAGTGCTTTAACCTACGTGTTACACAAATAAAAATAAAAACCATGAGATGAAAGGTTGATCAACTGCTGAGTGGAAGTAATTTGACTCCTAGGCAGGAAATATGTAAACAGACTGCTGAGATTCTAGAAGGGCGGGGACTTAGAGGAGAGGAAATGGAGTGAGTCTTTTAAAGCCAAGAACTTCAGTGGAAGAATTTGGAAAGTGGAGGCAGGAGCATCAGAGGTTCAAGTCCATCCTCAGTTACACCGAGAATTGAGATCCTGTATCAATCAATAAATACATCAATAAAAAACAAACGCAAAGAACCACAAGTATCAATCAATCGATAAACAAACACCAAGAACCACAAGTCTGTGCCCCTAAACCTGTGCCTGGCACTCATGGCCAGTGACATTTGGACTTGCTCCTAGATGTACACAAGTGAAGTGTGGCTATAACGGTTGGTGCTTTATACACCTACCTTGGATGATGACTTTCAAAGTCCCAAGAAGACTTTTCTCCTCTGCATGTGTTATCAAATTTCAAAATAAGGTCCCCAGCTGTCATTTTACCAGAAGTCAAATCTGCACCCCTGGCAACAGGCTGGATGGCACATGAGGGCTCATTAATAGAGCAACAGTGTAATTTATCATCCCAACCAGGGTGCTAATTTGGATAAAAGAGTGCAGTGAGGATACTTACAAGAGGAGGCCATAGCAACTGTAACCAGGACTGTCCTAAGCCACCCTAAAGTGGAAATAAAGGGGACACGACATTGTTGAGCTTCTGTGTAAGAATCTGCCAGCTGTTTGCTTAGGCCTTCTTTCGTGTTAATCCTCACAGCAACTTCATGAATAAATGTTATCTGTTCCCATTTCACACTTAAGGATGCCAGGCTCAGATAATTAAGGAAATTGCCCAGGGCTGAAAAAAAAAGTCATAGGTGTTATTACAATTATGGTGAACTCAGATCACCATAATTGTAATAACCATTCTCAAGACAGCCATTGTATGGACTCTGAGGTAGGATTTTTTGCCTTAGGTGACCCTGGTTGAGACCAAACATATAGGTTTTCATTCACAAGTGTGATCTGGCTGCTTACCGTGCTGTGCACTTCAGCATTTGGTTGGAAGCCAACCACAGAATCAAGCCAATCCAGCAGCCATTTAGTCTAAACTATGTGTTCTGGCTACACAATTGGAGCGATGGCACAGGCTATGAGAGATCATACAAAAGAGAGGAAAGATATTTTTAAAAATTCAATGATTACAGAAATGCATGGTAAGTTCCAGGACAGAGGAACCTCTAAGATCACATGCAGCCACCCCAGGGAAGCTCTCATGCAGCAGGACATAAATGGAAAATACTAAGACTGGACTCGGAAAAAAGTCAGGAATTAAGCCTAAGAAAGATCATGTGCTCCTTCAAGGCAAAGGCAGGAATCTCTTCGGCTTGAGGGAGGGCTTAGCAACCCCCACCTGGACAAAAGGCAACAACACCACACTTCCTCATCTTCTCATCCCAAGGCTATGACATAAAGTTAGGTAATTGCCATCCAGGAATTAAAGCTCAATCAGAGCTAAAGGGCCTCCCCTTTGTGTTTCCCCTCTTCTTGACTTTAAACTTCTCTCATACAGATGAGTTCTCTTTTGACCATCTCTTGCCTTGGATATCCCCTGATATCTCATTTCTACCTTCTGCTTTCTTCAGTAGCACTCATTTCTAGCTATTGATATGTCCCCCCCCCCACAGGCTCGTGTCTTTGGATTCAGTCACCAGGTGAAGGGCTTCAGGGAGGTGACTAGATCTTGAGTTTGCTATCTTTCTGACAGGTTATATCCACTGCTGGGTTTCAAATTTGAGCACCCTCTTCTGAGGTTCTGAAACTGTGGAAGTTGGAACCCGGATGGAGGAAAGAGGACCCTGGAGTGCATTTTGTCCAATCCTCTCAGCCTTCTCTCTCTCTTCCTCTAGTGAGGCTTTCCCTGAATCGAAGAGCTTCTGCTACACACTTCTACTGCCAGCTGTAATGTAGTACCTCAGTATAGATTCAGAAACACAGAACCACGGGACCATAGACTAGAACATCTCAAACCAAAAGTGAAAAATACATTTTTCTTCTTTTAACCTGTTCTTCGGGTATTTTGCTATAGCAATGACAAGGCACACACTGGTTAACATCTCAAATCTAGGTTTCTTTGAGATCCTAGACTCATCTCTTACTATATACTATTCTTGGGTCAAGCTATTTATTTACTGGCTCTCTGATGGAGTGATCCGTCCTATATCCTTGGGTCCTCTGAAATTGCTATTATAGGATGAGAGTCGCTGAACCTATTCAGACCAAGGACGGTTTCTGTGTGCTAATCAAGTTCACACGTGGCAACAGAGGATTATGAACTGAGAACTCCCTAGAGAGGGAATAATTCATCACAGACTTGCTTATAGATGTATGAATTCAGACACCCAACTGAGGGGCAAGTGGGAGCTGAAATAAAGCCCTTTCCTAATTAATGGGACAGCACTAGATGCTTGCCAAAGCCACACAGCAGCAAGGCTGCAGACACTAGAAGATCACCTTCAACTAATGTATATAAACATGAGCTGTAGAACCACAGTAGCCCCAGCAATGTGAGAAATAACAAATAAGGGATGTCCTTCCAGAAAGAAGAACATGAACAATGGTTGAAGTAACAAGGAATTTACTCACCTAGCTTGTAGGAAGTCTTCAGGTAGTCTGTCCATGAAGATTGATCATAGTTTCAGACCAGCAACCATGCCAACACTTTGCCACTCCTAGATTTATCTTAATCCAATCAAGAAGACAACTAAGATCAGTCATCCCAGGTATACCTCCCTCCGACTACATGGAGTGAAGGAATATCAGTCCAGGGTATCAGTTGACATCTGCTGGAGAACTCATTAATGGTGAGAAATCCCTACAAATGGTGGTGATCAGTGGTGGTGTTTACCAATGCTTTGACAGCTATATTTGAATATAAGACAATTCTAGACAGAATACTACATACCAAAATGCTGGACCAGAGAGACAGACATGTTCCTTGGTTCCATCCCCCCACAAAAAAAACCCACCATAGATTCAATGTACTATCATCTCCCAGTAATTAAGTGTAAGTCCTAACAATAAACTGTAAACATGCAGAATCCTCCTTTCATTACCTCCATTACCTTCAAAGGTGCCCCCTAGCTGGATATACTGTCTGACATAAACATGTCCAAAATCAGTCTCATTATCACATGCTTTCCTCATTCCCCAACACATCTGTTCTTTATCTTGGAGGTGAGTGCATGAGAAACTGAAGGTGTAGTGTATGGTGTTTGTGTGGAGTGGGGATGTGTATGGAGGTGAAAGTGGAAATGGAGGATTGGCAAGAAGTGTGTGTGTGTGTGTGTGTGTGTGTGTGCACGCGTGCACGTGTGTGTGTGTGTGTGTGTGTGTGTGTAGGTCTGAGAGGAGGGTGAGCACAGGAGGATGAGTGGGGGAAGGACAATTGTGGAGGAGGAAGAGTGTAGTATGAGTAGGGGAGGGGGAGTATGTATAGTAATGAGGAGTAGTAAGGAGGGCCAGGAAAGATTCAGCGTGTCTGACTTGGCAGCTTCATGGCAGTGGCTCTCTCTCTCCCTTCTTCCCAGCATTCTGTTCTCTTTTCCCACCTATCTAAGTCCTGCCCTATCAAAAGACCAAGGCAGCTTCTTTATTTAACCAATGAAAGCAACACAAATGCAGAAGGACCTCCTACACCAAGTATGGTGAAGAAGAGCATAAGGGAGAGAGAGCAGAGGAGCGATGAGTGTGAGTAGAGGCTAAGCCATAAGGAAGGAGAGTGCTGAGGAAGAGTATGGAAGAGGGTGAGTAGGCGGGGAGAAAAGAATAGAGTGGAAAGTGTGGGAAGGGAAAGATAGAAGAGGGGCTATGTAGAAGATGAATGAGGGCTGGGCGGTGGTGGCACACGTCTTTAGTCCTATCACTCAGGAGGCAGAGGCAGGAGGATCTCTG
This sequence comes from Ondatra zibethicus, assembly GCA_004026605.1. NCBI lineage: Eukaryota > Metazoa > Chordata > Mammalia > Rodentia > Cricetidae > Ondatra > Ondatra zibethicus. The sequence continues at coordinate 73,721 of PVIU01007245.1, read as the reverse complement.
TGAGTTTGACGCCATCCTGGTCTACAGAGCTAGTGCCAGGACAGACTCCAAAGCTACATGGAGAAACCTGTCTCAAAGAACTAAAGGGAAAAAAAGATGAATGAGGAGGAGGGGAAGGTAGGAGAATGAGGAGGAGTAAAGAGGTAAAGGAGGTTTGTGCTCTCCCCTCCTCCCACAGTAGAGTTCCTATGTGCTCTCTGGGGCCTCAGGAAAATTTGTAAGAAAGCCAAGGACTTATATATGCTAGGTAAGGACTCTAGCAAGGAGATAGATTTTTACAGTAAAGATCCTACAGAACATAGAGAGTTCCATGACAAAACAAAAGTCAACCTTCTGCTTTTCTAGGTCCAGCTGTGTGACTACCATCACTACTGGAGGGGAGATAAGGGGTCAGGTAGACCAGTAGTACCCATTTGTCTATTAGATCTCTAACCTCCCAGTCATGCACCTAGCCATCCATGTGTTCAGTCTTCACTTGTTCAATCTCAAACTTGAACTCAGTCTCTTCTTCATGTCAGATCCACTGATTTCTGCCAAGTGAGAGAGAAACAGGGTGACTCTGATGTCCATAGTGGCAATAATAGGCCAACATGGTACTAGTGGGAAGTGAAAGATGAAACGGAGATAAAGTATGAGAGGGTGATAAGGAATTAAATTGCGACTCTCCCAAGCTTTCTTTTCTTTACATCCAGGTTCCTTTTGATTGAACTCAGAATCCTAGACCATAAACTCAAGATTCTAAAATCAGCAACACAGTCCTGTAATCTTTCCATCATTCATCACACCTCCCCTGCTTAGGTGCTACTGCCACTGCTACTGTCAGGACTCTCTTTCAGCTTGGGCAGAACAGGATGGGGTGGTGGAGTAGGAGTTACCATGCCTGCTCCTATAATAACCTCAACTCTGTGGGGAGAGTGCTGGGCAGCTTTGAAAGAGACTCATTCTGTGCTTCCTCATTTATCCCAAATAAACTTAGCAGGAACATGAAGCCACTCTTTCTGGCACTTGGGGGGGGAGCACAAAGACCACACGGAGCAGGTGTCTACCACTGTACACAGTTTGGTACCAGGTTTATGAGCCTCTGACCTGTTGACTTTCCACTGGCCTTCTGGTCTTTTCATCAAGTCCTTATATTTAATTAGGGCATCTATTCCCACTCCACTCAGAAAAGGGCATGGTAGAGAGGGTTCAGATTTGCCAGAGCCTCATATCTAGTTAGTGGAGACTCAGTCACTGGTTTGTTTCTTCCTTCTGTTTGCCATGACTACATCCATTCTGTGCCTCCAGTTTCTGGCTTCCCCCTACCCCTGTTGCTTGTTTGCTGTAGCTTCACCTGGGGAGAGTGAATAAATATCTATGTACCTTGAATATAGTTCCAAAGAGATGCTTCCATCTAAGTCCAACTTGGTGATAAGTTTATTGGGGCTAGCTACTTACAGATGCATGGGTAAAGAGTTACTATAGAAGCTTACTGATAAGAAGGTACATCATCAAAAAGCCCCACCTCAGCATGAAACCTCGTGAAAGCTCCATTATGGAGTAACCCCTTTGGTATCTTCTACTCCCTATGTACTTTAGTCCTATATGCATCTGGCTGGGTTGCATGCATTTGGTCAAGAGGATAGGCAGGAATACATGGCTATAATCTCACATGGGGACCACATGACCTTCCCTGTGAGAGAATATTAGCATGCCCATTTCAGTGAGGGCTCTGTTGAAGGCAGAAGTCCCAAATACCCAGCAGCCTCTTCCCAAATTACCACACAGAGGTTTAATATTACTTATAAATGTTTGAACAATAGCTCAAGCTTATTATTAACTAGCTCTTATATTTTAACTTAACCCATATTCCTTATTTATGTTCTGTTGCATGACAGTACCTTTTCTCAGTATAGCATGGCCATCTTCCTCTCTCTGCATCTGGACAGTGTCTAAGATTCCACCCATCTCCTTCCAATCATCCTTAGTTTGTTGGCCCTGCCTATACTTCCTTCCTGACTAAATTCTGGCCCATCAGCATTTTATTAAACCAATTCTAGTGACAAATATTTACACTCTACAAGAGGATTATTCTACAACATTTCCTGTAAATGGAGATGGCTCGATTATTTCCTTACTGCCAGATCTAAATAATAACACAGAAACTATATTAATTACAACACTGTTTGGCCAATGGCTCAAGCATATTCCTAGCTAGATCTTATATCTTAAATTGCCGCCAGCAATCAGAGCCTATCTAAAAATACACAACTACCAAGAAACTGCACTTGGCTCCTGTTTTTTTGTGGGTCTAGAAGCCCTCTTTTTTTAAAGCTTTTTTAGGTCTTATGTGGATCCATGGCTTAGACAATGGGTGTAATTTGTAAACGAAGATGGCTCATTAGTTTCCCAGTTTCCCAGATCCAAATAATCAAACAGAAACTATATTAATTACAACACTGTTTGGCCAATGACTCAAGCATTCCTAACTAGCTCTTATGTCTTAAATTAACCTAGTTCTATTAATCTGAGTATTGCTATGAAGCTGTGGCTTACTAGTAAGGTTCTAGCATCCTTCTCTTTCAGCAGCTACATGGCATCTCCTTGACTTTGCCTTCTTTCCCCACTGCATTCAGTTTAGTTTTCAAACCTAGCTCTATTCTGCCCTGCCATATGCTTAAGCAACTTCTTTATTAACCAATGGTAATAAAACATATTCACAGCACACAGAGGGGAATCCCACATAAAACTCCCCCTTCTGTTTAATTAAAAGGAAAGGTTTTAACTTTAACGTAGTAAGATTATTTAGAACAAAAACAGTTATCAAGTAAGAATTACAGTTACAATATCCAATCCATTTGTATTTGGCAAAATTAAAGAAAACATTTTATCATCTATCTCATCTTTGTGAGTTCAAAGTTTTGAATCTAATTAACCTTTATCATAGCTAAGGAAAACTGTAACTATCTAGTCTTCATCTCCATCAAAGACCCCAGAAGGGTTAAATTGTTACCTAATGACAGGTTCCTCAAGCTGCCTGGACAGTCACTCAAACTTCCTCTGCATCATTGGGGCATCCAGCTCTGGCCTACAGGCCTACCAAAGTTCAGCAGTCACCTTTCTTGCATCTTGCTGGTACAATTTGGAGAGTAACTGCCAGCAACTGAGGCAAGGGCAGTTTCTTTGCCCACATGGCTAGCTTTTTCTATAAAGAAAACAAACTCCATATGGAGTTTCTTTGATGCCCATCATCCTCTTTGAAGTAACTGGTCCTGCAGGAGCAGACATGTCTCACTGTCGAGAAACATCTAAGTTCTTAAGACATTCTGTAGGTCTCTGATGTGTTTGAAGATTGCCTTTCTATCTGAAATATCTCTGTATGAAAACATATTTAACATGACTAAGTTTGCTATTATAAATGACTACCAATTTGCATTTCTTAATTATATTTTACATTTTTAAATGAGCTGCATAAACATGATACACTAAACAAGAACAGAAATATACATACAGTATAACAAAATTAACTTTAAATTTGTATTGATAAACTAAAATACCAATGTAACATATCCTGAAATTAATAGTTGTTTTTGGATTAAATTTCTATATCCTATCTCCCTTTTTTCCTTTAGAAAGATATCTGTGAATTTACTCTTTTCTTTAGCCTTTTTAAAAATACTATGACCAATAACAATTTGTAACCAAACCCCCTAAACAGCAAATGTCCAAAATCCATTTTTTTTTGGGAATGTGGACATAACTTTCAAAGCTACTTCCTGCTGATTGGAGGTGCTAGTAATCTTTGGGGGAACCCTGAGAAAATTTAGGACTATGGTCAAGGGCTGACTGGAGTATTCTGTGAGACTGGATCACTTCAACCTTGCCTTTAAGCTACTGGCTAAGCATTTATAAGTAATATTAAGTCTCCAAGACAATTATTTGGAAAGCAGGACCAGGTATTTGGGAACAGGCTGATGGAAGAGAAACATAGGACTACACTCTGGGAATGATGGTAGTCACATCTGCTATCATTTTGAGACGGCAATGGTCAGAAGACAGAGTCCCCAGAGTCCCAGCGCACACATAGGGTGAGCCCCATCTTTACTCTAGACAGGAACCTTTGCTTTTTGAAGTTCAGGCACAAAAAGCCTCCTACAACCAGGCCCTGGGTGTAAAGGAAGCTTATATGTTACTTGTTTCTCATATAGAATGAGCTATGAGAAAGAGTTACTTAGATTCTCAGAGAATTTTATCTCCTTCTTTCTAGGTCATTCTGAATTTTCCTTATGATTGTATCTGTAACTATGTTGTATCCCCCCCACCTCGCAATTCAAAACTGTTCCCCACACCAAAGTTATAGAAAGCATTTTTGAATTTGTTATAATGATAAATGTTAGGAGGTGAAAATGTTATCTCAACTGCTGGTTTCAGAGTCCTTAAGAAAGAAACTACCTTTGTTCTGGGAAGTGCCTTGACAAGCACCTTAGGGGAGAGGTCAGAATGACTGATTTAAAGTCACTGCCTGATTTGGACCTTTGCTCTGGAGAGAAAGGGGTCTAAATCACATGAATGGAGACTTATAATAGAGGGGAAGCAGGAGAGACTTGAAACCAACAGAGGTCTGGGCATTAAAACTAAGTTCAGGTAACTAGCATTCCCCAGAGTAAAGGACAGTCCCGTCCCTTATCCCAGAGAGAGTTCTTAAGCAGCAAATTGTGAGAACACTTACCTGACATTCGACTCAAAAGTGCTTCAAGCCGACTTCATTGCTGTGGTATAAACTCATGTCCCCAAAGCTCCCACAAATTGCTTCATGCCCGTGCACATTTTACGAGAGAGTGATTCTGCTTGACATCCTTGAAGAAGAGGCTGACTTTCCATGTCTGAACCAACATCTGGAAGCAGAAATCTTCATCCCGAAGCAGAAGTGTCCATGAGAGGAGGAATTCCTCGGGGACAACATTGGTATTGTGCAGAAGAGGACCACAGGGCATGGCGGGGGCGCAGGGACGGGGGGGGGGCACAAGATGACATGTGACTGAGGGTGTCAATTTATTTCTACCATGGAACAGCACCAGTGACTGAGTCTTTGCAAAGTGTTTTCTCACTCTTGCATGTTTTACATGTGATTTCTGCGGTCACACACCACCTCCAGGAGCTGCCTAGACAGAAGATGTTGCCTGGGTGGTGATACAAAAGGTACGCCCTTTTCTCATGTTCCTCGGACCACCATCATCCAAAGAGGTGACATGCTGCCTAAAAAGCTCTCTGGGCAGGCAGCTTGTTGGGCTGTGGGAATCATAAAACTCCAAAAGCCAGCATTATTTGAGGGGCAGGTAAGTGGGACAAGTCATTTATTTGTTTTAAGACTGAACGGCCCTTTATTCAGACTGCAGTTTGGGAGGAAACACTGTCAATTGATTCTGCTTTTCCAGAATACCGTTCTAGGGGAGGAGCATCCGGCTCACATGTAAACAGTAGGTTCTGAGATCAGCTTTCAGCTCCCCACCAAGGACTTCAAGATCCTCAACTGGCCCTGCCTGTAAAACCATCCTGAGGTCACACTTCTCCCAGCAGGCCCTGAGGTCTGCCCATCTCCTTCCCATGCCAGCTGCTCCATGCCCTTTGCATTTGGCCCTGCCTCTCCTGGTGCATTGCTTTGGCATTCACACAAGATGCCCAGACTCCTTCTCAGACCTCCAAGGAGGCTGGCTCCCTACAGGTTTCATGAGCCAGAATCCTTGGAGTAGACACCATCTGTCTCTGCCTTTTGTTTCAGGCAAGGTTCCTCCCTTGCTGGGTTTGTGTTCTACATGTGTCCTTTAGGAGAGAAGGTGGGGCTAGGGGAGGAGCCTACTCCTGGCCATGACCTGGGATCCTAAAGGCTTCTTACCTCTTCCTTATCCCAGTCTCCCCTACCTTTTGCCTCCACAACACCAGGCGGAATTTGCCTGGATTGGCTCCTCCCCTGTAACAAGGACTGCAGGTATTGGACAGGGAAGGATTATATTATACATACCACATCCATCCCAAAGATGTCGTTATTCCAGGAATGTGCACAGGAGTAATTCTTACAATACATAAATACATAGGAATGCAAGGGCTCTAACCATTGCCCCTTCGACCTAGTAACTGAAACAGACAGACTAAACCTTCTATTTCCAGAATATTTCATCACCAACAAATCTAGTAAATCTACTTGTGAAGTAAATGCCCTGAGTCTTCACCTGGGAAGCAGGCCATGCAAACTGAATGCCAGGACTTAAGAACAGGGTCTGGGTATTCATGGTGCTCAGTACCTCAAGAGGGGAGAAGCCTCTGTTTGGACAGTCAACTTAAAAATGTTCCAGAGGTTTGATGGCTCCAGTGGCTGTCCTGACTCCAGCAGTTCCCAGCTCACTTACCAGAAAACATCTGCCATCCTGCTCACAGGCCACTAGCCTGATTATCCCCTTCATTACTATGACACCCATTTCTGGCAAGCTACCTGCTGCCTGGACAGTGGGTGGCTCGCCAATGACAGGCAACTGTGGGTTATTTCTGTGGATGAGGTTCGGTGCCTGGGAATACACTTTCCAGAGCTGTAACTCTTAGCATGCAGTGTGGAAGGGTTAACTCCAGGTCTGAGGGGGCTGATGACTCAGCTTTGCCTTGTGAGGGCTGGCATTCAGAACTCCTCAAGACTTCCTTCCCACCACACAGTCCCCAGGAAGCAGCAAACAGAAGTCAGTGTGATGAGAAACTGTGGAGCCTGGCAGGTTGTCTCGAGTGGAGACAGGAGAGACCTGTGGCTTGGGGTCTAGGGCCCCTGGAACCCATCCAACTAGGACATTACAGTGATGTTTTCTTGACCCTTTAGCTGCCAGGGTGGGTCAGCGCACAGCCTGCTAAGCAGCAGCTTGACAATTTGCATTCTGGCCAGAGCTTGTGGAGCACGGGTGCCACCTGGTGGCCAGATCTGGAGTAACCAACATTACCACAGCCAGAGGATCCCAGGAAGCCCTTGTGTGGTGGGGAGCAATCACAGTGGTGACAAACTCTAATGATGCTTAGGCAATGTCCACACCACATCTCTTCCCAGCATTCTCCATTCTCTAGGATTAAGTCATGTTGGCCTCTCTGTCTTCACAGTCACATTAATTGTAATATATTTAGCCTCACCATCAGAAACAACCCAACCCTCCACCATGTGGGGTATTGACTTTGTTTCGTGCCCTGAATGAGTCACAGGAATTAAAATCATGAAAAAACAGTTCCTTCCTTCAGCAGACTTGTGCTAAGATATTATTGACCAAAATATAAGACACATAACAAAACAGGTTCATCAGTTGTGAACCTCAGGAGCTTCTTCCAAAGTTCATCAAAGATGTGAAGGGTAGGCGAGACTCTTCTGTACTGATCGAATAGTCAACCCTGAAAACATGCATACAAGTAACATTATACAGACTAAGGTCGGCAGCCCTTATGTATTTAGGAGTACACTCATATGTATAGTACTTACATATTTAGGAATACTCAGGCAAATGTATGTATATAGAAAATTGTACTTACATATGTAGGTACAAACACATAAACACACACACACACACACAAACACACACACACACACTAATCAACAGCTAATGCAAAAAGAGGCTATGGCCATGAATTTGAAAGAGAGAATGAGAAGCATATAGAAGGAAGGGAAGGGGAAATGATGCAATTATAATCTCAAAAAATAAATCTAATTTAAAAACTTAAAACAGCATTCAAAACAATACTTAAAAGATTGATAAGGGAATACACACACACACACATATATAGTCAATAGTAATAAAGTATCCCTAAAACAGCACCAGAAAATTCAAAAATGCCTACCATTTAGGTATTCCCATAGATTATTTCACTAGTGGCTCTAATATTCAAATTGAACAAAACACACTGCTTTTTCTGCTGATGGCTTTTTAAATTTTTTTATTGTTTGTTTTAAGACAGGGTCTCACGCCGTTATCCAGGTTGGCTTGGAATTAAAGATGAAACCCAGACTGACCTTGAACTCACAAAAATCCTCCTGCTTCAGCCTCCTAAGAGGTGGCAACTCTTACAAGTGGAAATCCTAATAAGTACTTAACAAACACCTCCTGTGTTCAAGACATTCTCAGAGGACCCATCAGCAGTCTCAGTGATAAAGGAGCTGATGGCGGGTCAGTCATTTACTGCAGTGAAGGGTGTGGCGTGCACATAGAACATAGGCTAGGCAGCACACAGAACAGGCTAAAGGGGCCCGAGATGCTCAAACGAAGCAAACTCGCTGAATATATGACATTTGACAAACCCCTTAATGGTGAGCCCTTCATGAGAGCCTCAGCAATGGCCCCAGCACCTCTCATTTATACAATTAAGCTGGATGTCTGGAAAGCGCTTGAAGTATCCCAAATGACATGCTGAGTGTGGTTACACCAGTAATTCTCTAATTATAAAAGTCAGACCCTCCCAGAATCTACACCACTAGCAATGCAGTCCAAGGATCAGATTTGCAGAATCCCAAAGCCATACTCAAACTCAGCAGTTCTCAACCTGTAGTCACGACCCCTTTTGGAGGGGGAGTGTTGAATGACCTTTTCACAGGTGTCATCTAAGACCATCTGAAAACACAGGATGTTTACGATTCATAACAGTAGCAAAATTACATTTATAAAGCAACAATGAAAATAATTTTATGGTGGGGGGGTCACCACAACATGAGGAACTGTATTAAAAGGTCACAGCATTAGGAGGGTTGAGAACCATGGCTCTAATTCAACAAAATTTCATTTTAGGTTGTATTATTCTAGAAATGAGTAACTTACATTTACAAAGATTTTCTTTGTTTTCTCTCTGCTCTATCAGTTCATTATCTTAGATTTTACATTTTGGTTTAGACTATTTGAATTAAATATATACATATTTTAAAATTAATTTTGTAGTAGTCTGCAGTGAGACTCCAAATCATTTTCTTGGCATATGACTAGCACGTGTGAGAAGATTGGTTTTCCTTCAATGAAGAGCCACAGGGCCTTCCAAAGAGTCAGCAACTGGATACTAAACTCATGCTTCATTGATCTCTTTACATCACATTGGAATGGCGTGCTTTTTCTGTGGCTTTATAAGCTTTGAAGTCCAGAAGCCTATCTCTCTTAGCTTTGCTACTGTTGGAGGAATTTTGGTTAAATGTTTTACATATGTATGTATGTGTGTATATATATGTCAGTAAAGTGAATCAGAAGGGAATTTACTTTGCTGATAATGTGTGTATATACACACATATATATGTATATAAAGTGTGGTTTGGTACTGGGAGAATACTGGCTTTGTAGAATGGAATAGGAAGGCCCTCCATTTTCTGGAGGCATCTGCATAGTATCTGGTCTGTTTACTGCTGTTGGTGGGCCTCACCTGAGCACACAGCCGGGCCTGGAGTTTGAAGTCGTGCAAAACTTCAGTGTATCTAACAGTGTTGTTCTCCTCTGAGCTTTGTTATCTGTATTAGTTCCTTTTATACTAATATATCAAAATAATACAGACTTGGTAAGGAACAGAACTTTACAAAGAAGAAAAACATATTGGGTGATGGTTCTGAAAGTGGCAGAGACCAAGACTGGGGCTCCAGCACCTGGTGAGGACCTTTGTGCTGTGTTGTCCATAGCAGAAGAGACTTAAAAAGGAAAAAAAAGGGTTAAAATAGAGAACGAGGGAGACCAAACTCAGCTTTTACAAGAAAACTGCTCCGCCCAGTAACCAGTGTACTTCCTAAACACAGGCATTACTATGGCCACTTAGAGCCTCCAAGCTGGGGATCAAGATGCCAGGCAGGACTTCACAGACTACTTTCAAACAACAGCAGATCTCACTGAAGCCAGGCTCTTACTTTCCCGTTGTGTTTTACTATTAGGTTTGAAATAGTTCCTACTGCTGTGTCTTCGAGATGTGTGATTTCTGCTGTCTAATCTGCTGTTGATCCAACTGTTTTGAAATAAAGTTCACAGTTTACATCTCTTACGCCCTTTCCTGATCAGCTTTCCAGCTTGTGTGTCTACTTACCCAGTCTCTCCTCCACGGTTTCAGGACCCCCTTTTGGCCATATAACACACAGTTACTATGTCCTTCTACATTAATTCTCTTATAGTAGTCAGTGCTGGATTTATATCCATTTGTTTCTCTCACTTGTTAAGTTATATTTTCTGGTATTTTTGAATGTCTGGTGATTTATGACTGGGCACCAAACATTTTGAAATTGATCTAGTATTACCATAGATATTCTTATATTTTGCTCTAAGATCGATTTAGAAAGCAAATTTTAAAAAAAAAATTATTAACATTTTATGACATGATGGGTCCCATAATGGCATCTTGATTTATGGGCATCACGTACTTTGGCCCCCTCCATTCATTGCCCTCCCTGTTCCTGTTCCTTCTCCCCACTTCTGCTCTTCTTATTCTTCCTTTTCCAAAATAGCAGACTCTGGTTCAAATGGGATAAAGCATGAAATATGTCTTTCTGAATCTGCTTTACTTTGCTTAATACGGTGATATCTAGTCCGTTTCCTGAAAATGGTTTTCATTCTTTATGACTAACTGTAACTCCTTTATGTATACACACTACATTTTCTTTAACCAATCATCTGTGGGCAGATACCTCTGCTAACTCTATAGCCAAGCTCTTGTGAATAGTGCTACAATAAACATGGATACACACAGAGAGAGAGAGAGAGGAAAGACTGAACATATATGACGATTTCTAGTTTTCGAGGAACCTCTATCGTGATTTGCATATTGCCTGGACTAATTTACACTTCTAACAGATTGAACTGCAATTTAGAGGCTGGTTTTGGGGCCACAGTACATAAGATCAATACAGTCTTAAGAATAGGGTTTTCTCCCTACTCTGTGGTGTCCTTTGACTTATGGCTTTCTTCTCTAGCAAGAACACACGTGAAACTGCCCTAGGTGAATTCAGCGATCCCTCCGGACCCTTCACTTGGCCCACCCCTAGACCTCCAGGGACCTTGCAATCTGCATGTGGACACCATGAACTCAGCTTACGCAGCCTCCTTTCGTTGCCGAGTCTCATCAGCTCCATTCTTTCCTCTTGCATTCTGCACTATGAACTTTCCCCACTGTGGCCTGTCTGGATGCAGCGCTGCTTTCTCCTGACAGGGCAAGTCCAGGGCTCTAGTTCTCTCTCCCTGCGCTGCCACAGGAAACCTCTTTGCAGATGTCCTCTATAGTTTGACTTCTCTGTGTTCCTTCTTTGAGGGGCGTTGTGTAATGAGTGACTGTTCTTCTACCCGGGCTAGAAATAGGGATCACAGTCATTTTGGAGGCAAAGAGGAAAAAAAAGTAAATGGTGGTATTTCCACTTAAACTCTAAACTCTGGATATCCGAGTCCAAATTCCAGTATTGTCACATTGAACAGATAAAGTTTCTTTACTCCAAGTCCCTAAGTGATAATAAGAAATTAATAATGCCTACCCCATGTGGTGTGAGAACTGGATGTGATAAAAAAACAACCCACCATCGATCAGAGAACTGGCTCTTAAACGCCACTTTCCTTCCTTCCCCTTCAGAAGGATTATTTGGAGAAGCTACTTGTTAGAGCCCAGCCTATCTGGCCAAGTGATCAGAACTCTTATCTTCTAAGATTCTGTTAAAAAAAATATAATAAGACCTAAAGCATAATATGCTACTAAGAAGCCAGACACAAAGAGGAATTCTGGGAAAACTGCCTGCAAATTTTATGTCATAAAATTGAGGAGCAGAGCCTTGTGTCCTGCCCTGTCTACTTCTGGTTTAGATCTGGCAGCTTTTACATGGGTGACAGTCCAGAATTCCAGCTCTGTCAGGGAAGAAAACAAACAAGAGAAACAGATGACAAATCATTTGTTCAAACTCGAAGCCAAACTGGCCTCAACTCCTGCTGGAATAGCAGCAGGGGCCAATTTCTAGCGTATTTACAAAATCATTTGTAAGGATAACATTTTCCAGACATTTATAGGGATAGCTGGGGGTAGAGTTTTCCTCTGCAGTCTCTGCAGTTTGCAGGCATCCAATAGACAGCTGCCGAGAACACCTCCTCTCATCCTATGCCCTTGCATAGGCACTGATAAGTAGGATAGGCTAAAATATATACGTCACAACTTAAAGAGCAAGGGTGAAAGTCCTGCTTATCAGAAACAAATGGAATGTGCTGTGTGGAAAGTCCAAGCAAACTCTTGCAGGAAGACTGAGGACAAAGGTTAGTCAAGGGCTTCTCGTGGAAAGATGTTAGCCTATGTGGTAAACTGGTCCAGACCGAATGTACTCTGCCTGCTGTAGCTGGAGAAGCCCCTTCAGGGGGAATTTAGGCTGCAAATGGTGTGTCTTAGCATCTGTGAAAAGCAGAAATTCACTCTGTATTATAGGCGGACAAATTACCAAACATAGAGATTTGGTATATAGCGGTGTGGACTTTTAATAAAATGCTTGGGCAGAACATAAAAACGGTCATCAATACTGTCTTGTTTCCCAAGAACCCAATCCCACAGCCCAGCTGGAAGAGGAAACAGCCTGTGAGATGCAAGAAGAGACCTAGTCAGGTGGTGACGGGCCAATCGGCGTTTCTTTGCTTTTCCCGTGCAGCTGGAATATACAGACATATCTGTTCCAGTCACATCAGTTCAGAAATGCCTGGAAACCACTGCAAGAAAAGAAAAGAGCTACATGAATGAAAAACAGTCCCTGAGGAAAAGATACACCAAGGATTTAGACTGAGGATGTCATTCATACAGCCATCTTAACCCGGAAACAAAACTGTTAAGAGCAAATGACTGGAAAGATGGCTCGATGGTTAAAAGCACTTGTGATGCAATCATGAGAACCAGACGGTACCCAAAGGCATACTGGGTGTTGTGGATGCATCCATAATCTGAACCCAGAGGTGGGTAGAGAAAGAAGGATCACTGAGGCTCAATAAATTTAAGTGCCAAGTTCAGAGAGAGGCTGGCCTCAAAGAAGTGGGTGGAGAATAAAGGAAGGATATCAGATGCTTTTTTTCTGGCCTCCATACATGTGCCTAAATATACATGTGTATAGATTCACACTCTCTCACACATAGGGGAACAAAGCAATAATTCCTAAAAATAAAAGACCGGATGACAAGACAACACAGAAGCTGTGCTTTGGATGCAGCTGGACCCAGGAGAGTCACATCAACTGAGGTCAAATTTTCTTTGGCTGTTAGATAGTAAGACAAAATCCAGAATTCCAAGTATTGTCTAAACATTCTCAATGTATGCTTTATTTTGTAGGCTTTTGCAGAATTATTTCTACGTGTCTTGTTGGGTTGATGTGTTTAAAGCAGCGTTAATAATCATAATTAACATCATATGTGCAGAAGCAGAGGCCTGGAGGAAAAGAAAACTGCAAACCAGTGGAAGGAAGGGCATGATGGGAAATGAAACAGGTGTGTGGAAATGGGCGTGGTGTGTATCAGAAACATTTTAAATCAGAAATGACAGAATTCTTGACTAATAGGACCAGAAATAATCAATAGTTACAAGAGTTACGTGGCCACTGGCAACAAGACACTGTCTTAAGAATGTTATCCAGGAAGTGGGCTCTTTCCATTTCTCCCCTGACATGTTCAATCCGGTTTTTCATCTTGGAACTTCTCACCAAATGAGAAGATGCCACCGTCTAGACCCCATTAACTACCACTCATGTGGAACAGGAGAAAAAGTTGCTGAAATGGGCTTTCCTTAAAGAAAAAATTTCCTCCAAAGGATCCCAGATGTGAGTACTACATCCTATTAGTCTAACCTGGGCTGCATGGCCACTCTGATGAAAGCTGATTAGAAAAGTGATGATGGAAGGGAGAGGATGGAGGGAGAGTACTGGGAGACACAAGTGAAATCTGGGGGCGTCTCTGGGATAAGCTAGGAACCTACAGCAATGAAAATTCCCAGGGCTCTATGAGGGTGACCCTAGCTAAGATTCATAGCCATAGAGGATACAAAGCTTCAACCAGCCATCTCCTGGAGGGACTGGAACGGCAACCCAACCACAAACCCTTCTTTGACCCGTAAGCTGTCCGGCCTGCAAGATGTGCTGGGGTAAAGATGGCACAGAAATTGTAGGAGTGACCAACTAATGACTAGTCCAGCTGGAGACCCATGCCCTAAGAGGGAACTCACCCCTGAGAGCCAGGACCCAGAAGCAGAATAGCCCCTAGTCCTAGGATAGAACCAAATGTCACTAAAGTCAATGAAATGATTCCTAACGATATTCTGCTATGCTCATAGACTGGTGGCTAGCCCAACTGTCACAGAGTATTCACCCAGGAACTGATGGAAACAGGTGAAGAGACCCACAGCCAAACATTAGGTGCAGCTCAGGAAATCCCACAGCAGAGGGGCAGGAAGGATTATAGGAGCCAGTGGGGTCAAGGACACCAAAAGAAAACCTACAGAACCAACTAACCTGGGCTCACAGGGGCTCACAGAGACTGAACCGACAACCAGGGAGCCTGCATGGGACCAACCTAGGCCCTCTGCATATATGTGACAGTTATGTAAGTTGGCCTTCTTCTGAGACTCCTAACAGTGAGAACAAGGGCTGTCTCTAACTCTTTTGTCTGTTTTGGGGGCATGGTTCTCCTACCGGGTTGCTTTGTCCAGCCCTAATAGATGAGGAGGTGCCTGGTCTTGATATACCATGGCTGGCTGATATCCATGGGAGGCCCACCCATATCTCAAGAGAAACAGAGAAGGAGAGTGACTGGAGGAGGGGGGCTGGGAACAGAGGTGAAAGGAGGGAACTTTTGGATATAAAAACAAAACAAAAAATAAACAAACAAACAAACACACACAATATGTGTGTCTATCTATGGAGCAAACACCAAGTCACCTTAGGCTTCAATATGAAAGACCAAAGCCCTACAATTGAAGACAACACTTCCCTAAGGGTCACTTTAGTCCCTGGCCCTTCTTCCCTTGTGAATTCCCCCAGGACATTGCAGAGGTGGCACCAGGGAAGGGCTGACACAAGGAGAGCAAGAACAGCCTCCTGCACTCTGCCCTAACTCTCATCCATTTCAAATCCTCACACCAAAAATTACTCATCTCTTCCTCCCTTTTCCTATTGGTTCTCTTGGTCTTGTTTTTAGTTACTGAAATTCTCCATGAAATGAAAATAAATGTCATGGAAGTAAGCAGCAGAACAAAGTGTTAGGAGAGATGAAACTTACAAGATAGCTTAAGGTTATAATTCAGAAATGAACACTTGAACCTTTTCAGAGCAAAGAACAACCCGATAGCTGCACGAACCATGTGTTGTTTAGAGAAAACAACAAACTGCAGGAAGAACTCACTGAATCCTGGAGCTAGTGGCTTTACTGTTCCAAAGGCAGCAAGAACACCTGGGTTTTCGGATCCCAGGGGCAATTCTCCTACGGTCTAATAAGGGGCCACGAACAACTCCCACCCAGGGGAAACTATACCAGTGGGCAGTTCTCCTTGTGAATTAAAGGAACCAATATCATGACTAATTCATCATCACGGGATTCAGACACTCGAGGATATGATGAATCACAGGCAGAATGATCAGCTAGATGAAATGGGATCTAGACACACTCTACAGAGAGGGCATTTAAGTGCAAGAACATGCTGCATGGAGATACCCAGTGTGGGCTCTAGCACAAAAGATGTGCACATCCTTGTTCAAGGTGGGCTATCGTGTCTGAGGGCGAAGAAAAAGACAACACTGAAAGTTAAGTAACAATCAACTGAACAAGAAACAGAAACAAAAGGAAGAGACAGCAACAGAATGGCAGTTACGCTTAGAGAGCACCTTTGGAAGCCATGACCCAAACACAGCATTTAGGGGGAAAAAAAGATAATGAGCTCAGGGTGGTTCAGGAACGAGCAGCAGAATGACTGAGGAAACGGTGATAAGAATCAAAAATGTCCAAGGTAATTTCCCTATGTGTAATCTCAACCTTTAATTGGTGCCAGTTGTAGACTTTTAGTAACATACGGCATGACAGTTACGTGGCTGCCCCAAAGGCACTGCTTTGCACTCTGCACAGAGGCTGGGAAGACCAAAAAGGCATTGTTTAGGATAATCAGTTCTGGTAGAAGCTGGCTGAGGACATAAACCTTCAGAATTTAAAGAGACTGAAAAAGCACAATGAAGAATACGAACATGTTTTGGAACGGAGACATCTATTTGCCTTTATATGTGAGGACAGGGAGCTGTCAGTCAATACCTGATTAGTGAGAGATAGAAAGACGCTCACTTTGATTGTCTTTAGGGAAACCGAGTTTTCTTCATGTTTGCTTGAACGAGTACACTGTCCTCATAAATTCAAACTGTGGTTTTCAGTCTGTCGCTATGAGTCAATGAGCGGTCCTTCCACGCTGTGCATCTGCTGCTTTATCCTGCTTCACAGTGGCTGTTTCTTGTTATATTTGACATGAAATAAAAACATGAGTGTAACTTGTTAAATATATATCTCTTGTAGAAATGCACCTTTTCAACAAGCAAGGTTTTACTAAACATTTTTAGCACATTTCAATAGGATTAATCACTCAGTATCACACTCTCTTAATGTCAATGAAAGTAATAACTTATGGATTAAAATATATTTTTAACCTGACAGGAAAAATACAACAGACATACAATCTGAGAGGAGAAAATGAGGTGCAGGTAGTCAGGCGTTCTCAGTGCTTTAATACTTCATTCTCAAAGGTAAACACAGGACTAATCGTCAGTTCAATTCCAGTTGGGGGGGGAACCCTAAAACTGCATTAATTAATCAGTGCTGAAGTCCAAAACCAAAATGACCCTTCAACCACTGGTATTACTAAATTGGAAAGTCCACTTGAGAAAGCTAATCACAATGCAAAATTCTGACCAAATTAAAGTGGTTCTCTTACATGGTGGGACTAGATTCTGTCTCTTTGCAAGGGTTCAATTTACTATAACACCCAAGGATAAGATTACATAGAAACAGAATTATACAAGGCGTGATGTAATTGAATGTGGGAGATGAAGCATTTTAATGTTCGGGTTACAATCCCTGTCATAACACAAGTTCTACTGCATAACTTACAATGGCCTGAAACTGTTTTAGCAACGAAATTATATATTTAAAGATAATTCCTATACATTACATTAACTGTAGACACACCATCAATTTCAGCCTTTTATTATCCTAGAAAAATACAGGTTTCCCCAGAAAAACCCAGTGATCATATATCAGTGAGCTGTCCTGGACTGCTCCGTAATCAGCACCAGCTATCTGTTGTCCCTTAACTCCAGAGTGGACTGGTTAATGGACAGGAAGCAGGGGCAGAAATCACTGCATTTTCCCATTTTTAGGTGTAAAGCATCCCACTTAGGTGAGACAGTAGAGAGGCTACCAATGTCAAACTGGCCCAAAGCTCTTTTCTTCCATAGCATCTTAACCCCTTCTAAAACACCAATGGCATTCAAACTGAGTCACAAAGAGTTCGATCACTGTAAGGGAAAATAAACGTAATACGCCTGCAGGAGGTGTAAAGATTGGCCTTTCGATGTCTGCTTGACAATATTCAGGTGCAACACTCCTGTGCACACTGAGACATACTCTGCTCACGCTGGTTTCCATTGGCTCCTAACCTGCTAGTAGCAGGTAAGGTCTGGACTGCCCAGCTGGTCATGAAGAGAGATGGGACTGTCAGCTGAACAAAAGAGCATGGATACCACCATGACATTGACCCAAAGAGTCCGAGACCCACATTTGTATCCCTGAAATAAGAATGGCGACTTGCTCCTCATTGCTCCACATTAAAGCAGCAATGCCTACGGAGGGATCTCTGCATCTCCAACGCCCCCTAGCTACAGAAATCCATTCAAAAGCTTAGAAAGCACAGACTGAATCCATGTACCCGTGATCCTTTGTAAATCCTAAAGTGGAGAAATAATTCTTAGCTTTGACCAAGAATTCTACTGGAATGAACTAAAGACATCTTTTAAAGTAATTTTAAGTATACTCTTAGTATTATATTTCTACATAGATTATTCAATATTCTTTGTGGACATAATTTAATCAATAATATATCATAATGTCAACACTACATGGTCCAGAATCAGATTCTGGCTACAGAGGAAGCTTAATTATTAAGCAATGCCTTTCTAAAAAGCTTCTGTATTTCTGATTGGTATGGAAAGAAAGAAAAAGCATCTCTCATTGAAATAACACTGAGGTTCAGCTTGGGCCCCTTCTGTGTTGAACATAATTAACTCTTCGGGAGAAAATGGTGAAACACAGTCCACAAGTTACAGTCATCTTCAGGAAAAGTCTATGGGCAGCTCCGGCGTGACAACTGTGTATCTTGGGTCTAGTCTGGGGATGAAGTTGTGAAATTCTCTAGATGCACCAGTACCAAAGACATCCAGGGCTTTGCGGTTCATGAGTGCAAACCTGTGAAAGAAGACACAATTCAGAAACCATGAGCGACATCCACAAAGCAAAGCAAGCACTTCCTCTGACTTAGTTTTCAAGGATTGGCAAGGCAAAAACCCTGAAACTCAGTGGTCATTTCAAACACTGCATGGGTACCTCAATGCCTAAGCGTCACTGTCCCAGATTTTATTCAAAAAAATGACCCCCAAGGTCACAAGCCACAGTGGTCAATTATTATTTCAAACATGTCCAGAACTCCTTACGTTAGATGATTCTGAACACAAAATCTGACTTAACCAGTATTTTCCTGATGAAAAATATCATAGGATACTAAGTACACAACGAACTATTGAACATTTACCAATGAAGCAAAGGCCTTAAATGTAACTGCTCTCATAACTGAGACCTTAGTGCCTCCGAGTGATAACAGAACAATCCAAATATGCAAATATTTAAAGATTAAAAAGCAAACAGCAGACAGGTTCTCCCATTTGTAATAAAACAGAGTAAACATGTATTCTCATGGGTGTGTGAGGTGACATAGTAGGTAAAGGACCCACTGCCAAGTCTGACAGCATGACCTCCATCCCTAGAACCATATGTTGGGCAAGAGAACTGACTGACTGCCATGACACACACAAACACAGACACCACACACACTACAAAGGATGAAACCCTTAAAAAAGATACAGCCCGTGTTAGCCATTATCCAACCCCAGAGATAAAGCAATAGTAGGAACATCTGAGTTGATGCACAGGACGGACCATGCTTAGGTCTCCCTTCCTGTTCACAATCGCTGCATCTCTGGAGAAGACAGTAGAATGAATTAACTCTGAATCGCTGGCCAGAATTGATATTCCAAAATCCAATAAATACAACTTTTAGTTCTTTACCAAAGTAAGGCCCCTTCCAAACTATTCAATGGTAAAACTCGTGCATGTACAAAAATATCAATGATGAATGGATGAAACTAAAATAATATGGAAGCTACATTCTGTCAGAGCTAAGCACAAGAATTCTAAAGTCACACTGATGGTTTACAGGCCACCGCTTTCACTTACTGTGTGACACAGCAAGCTTGCTAGCCTTTGTGTGATTCTTGCTTTCTTCATACCCATATGAGAACAACAATTTAGCCACTTCAAGGATTAAATCTGTACGTACTTACCACATGTACCTTAAAGCTCATCTGTGTGAGCTGGAGATAATGATGGCGCTGTTGACAGCTGTGATTTAGTGTTCACTAACTACTGAGCACCACCCCAGACCGGAATAACTACCTGTGTATGTGCTACAGAATGATGTAGTCTGTTCATCAAAGGATGACATACAGAAAACATGGTCTCTCTGAGGTAGTGGAAGCTTTATGAAATGAGGCATAATGCAAAGAAAATCACACAGGACTTGATGTTCACAAAAGAATTGATTGATGCTGATTAAGGATTAACTACAGAGGTATGGGTCCTGTAGACATGTGAACAGACTACAAAGCACAGCCATGTTGCATGCTTGGCCCTTCCCCTTTCTCTTTCTCAGCCACACTGTGATACAGTCTGTTAATCCATAACACAGCGATGTGCTGCTTCCAGCTACAGGAATCAAGAGTCGAAAGAACCTTTTTCATAAATACGTTACCCAGTGTCATGTAATCCCTCATAGTAACACAGAACAGACCACAGTATACAATTACTTTATTAAAGAACAAAAGAAAATGAAGATTGTGAGAGTAAACACATGTCTTCACAGAGGTGAAGGTACCAGGGCTGAAATTCAACTCCATCAGCCTATTTGTTTGTCTATTAGAAAAAACTCTCTCCAAAACAACACAATTAAGATTAAAGGGGTGGGGACTGGGAGGAGAAATCAAAGAGATAGGAACAGCTGGCGAAGGGAAAATTAACACGATATGAGGCAACAGAAAATGGGAATTTTCCTAAAATTAAAATTAGTTGATTCTGTAGAGATGAGTCATTTAAATAGATATATTTACTGTGAGTGTATGCATTTGCGTGTGTGTGTGCACGTGCATGTGCGTGCATGTGTGCTGGAGTCCGTACTCATGCATTGCACATACTATGAGGTAATTCTACCACTGAGCTACATTCCCAGCTTAAACTTGATTAATATTTTAACTAAAGGAAGAGTTTAAAGATATACAGATAGATAAGATTAAGTGCTGATTAAGTGATTTGGTCAGAGACAAACTATCAGTCAGCAAATAAGCAGACTAACCTAGAATCTGTAAACTATCCAAAATATTGTAATAAAAACAATAGTCAAATATTTAATTTTCACTCAAAGGAAATCTGATGTATTTCTTATTAAGTTGGTCAAATTTGTTTTACATATAAATAACTAATTTACCACTGAAAGAATATTCCCTCAGAGGACAAAGACATTTCTTTATAGAGTTATTCATTTTTTATAAGCACTGAAGATATCTTGATCACTTACCTGCCCTTGGTGAGCCTTAAGAGGAACTTCCAGTAGGATGGTCGCAAGTTATGAACTTCCATAACAGCCTAAGAGCATCCAATTAGAGTTACTTCAGTAAATGCAAATACTGCAGGCTCAGGCAATACTGTCCTCATCTCTACATTTGGTGCATTTTAAAAGTTTCAGTGATGACAACAACAAAGACGTGCTCTTATGTGAAGTCACTGTAAGAATCTTTGCTAACATGCTTTCCTGGAGATGTCTGCTTTTGAGATGACAACTGGTCAGCAGCCATCTTTATCAGGAAGCAATAATGCCCACGAGATAGCAGATAATTTGATGTTCCTGAGCTTCAATCTGACAGCACCCCTGTGGGGAAGAGCAAGCACAAGGACCCCCCCGACACACACACACACACACACACACACACACACACACACAAACACACACACACACACACACGATTCTGCAATGACATTTAACCCAGCCACTACAAGTATGATGACACAAACCCAGAGAGCTCAAGCTGGCTTATCCTTCTCATTGCCAACGAATGTCATGGAGTGTCCGGGAAGGCACCTTAGTATATTCATATTTAAGGCAGTTTTTTTTCTCCAATTAGGACAATTTCATGAGGGTGTTCTACCTACAATACAGGGCTATGAATTCACCTACCCATGTACGCTACTTAAACATAAATATTGGTCTGTTCTTCAAGCAGGGCCTGGGACATTAACACATTAAGTGCTCTGAGACATACAAGCTCTTCTTGGTTTGAAAAAACAAACCAACGAGAAGGAAGCATGACAAACAAGGGTGTTCCTAGGCTTCGATGTCCCCAGCAGCTTAATGAAAAGCAGAAAGAGAAACTGCTGTTGGCCTCTCAAAAGCAGTACTTACTGCGTGGAAGCAAATCGCTGTGGAGATGGAATAGATGATAGTATCTGCTTGAGGAAAATATGGAACCTTCCCGGCTGCGATGCCCTTAAAATACATTGTCTGCAAATCAGGCAGAATGTAAGAGATTATGTTTGGTTTAAAAATGAAGCAGCATTAAGACAGAACTGAGGAGTGAGCTTCCCGAGGGCATTTTCTGCCTTTCCTCTGAGAGCTCAGATCCTGCACATCTTCCCTATCGGTGCCCGAAGCAGCCTTTTCCATACTTCCTTCCCTCACTCACATAGCAGTGACTTCATTTCTGTTGCATTAATGTCATATCGTCTTGGATGCTTCTGTAAATGCTTAACTGCTGCCCTCCTTTGTTAGACTTGTTTATTCCATCATTCATTGAAGATCTAATGGTGTGAACTATATGATGGGCAGAGTGTTGGGAGCAAGGGATTTATTTATAAAGGAACAAAATATAAGCCTAGCAGATACAATTCCTGCACTCTGGTGAGAACTATTTCTTACTCTTCCCTTCCACTAGCAACACTGGCCAACTCTGCCCTAGACACATGGAATATGTACACTTCTCTACTCTACTCTTTTACAGTTACCGTCTGCAACTATCCCCCAAGGCCATGCAAGGCATAACAGTCTTCTAACTGCCCTTCATGCCTACTTCGAAAACCCTCTATTGAACAGTCTTTTTTTTTTTTCTGAAAATGTAAAATAAATCAAGCCATTACATTCACATAACACCATTTAGGGGCTTTCACTCTGTAATTTTTTTTTTAAAAAAATACAGAGTCTCATGTAGCTCAGGCTGGCTTCAAACCTGCTCTATAGCCAAGGATGGCTTTGAACTTCTGACCTCCTGCCCCCACCTCCTAGTGCTGAGCACAGTCTAGTGCCCCCACACCATTCTGCAACTTAATGATACTTAATGTATTTGAGTGCTGAGCATTGACAGCTGCTCAAACATGAGCTGGAAGTCTACCGAGCAGCCTCAAACCAGGGCTTAGACAACCAGACACTTCTGTCGCTCTGAACATGACATGATATGGCAACAGGAAACATTTATGCTGCCCTAGCTCTCCAGGAAAGACAGGAGTTACACATCAAAGAAGGAAAGCAAACAGGATGGAGGAGGAGGGAGAGGAGAGTGACAGGAGAGGGAGGAAGGGGAGGAGGGGAAAACAACTCCTAATGGAGGAGGAGGAAACTGGGAGGGGTAACTACATAAATTAAGAAAGTCTTTGCATGGGCTAAACAGAGGACTGCACAAACACACAAGATTCTCAGGGAAGAAGGAAACTAAACAGTTAATGATGCCATTATGGAATCAATAGACTTTTTAAATGCATAAAATGATACTTTGGCAGCACTACTGATTTTCTTTTAAAAAGTATTTATCCTGAGTCTGTGTGGGTGGGGCGGCAGAGTACAGATGAAAAGACACTGTTTGGATCTTGACAAGCACTGATGCACATGGTGCATCCTGAGAGAGGACTGCTTATACTATGCCTTTGCCATGTGTGTTGTGCTTGAGAATATCACAGACTCACAAAGGAAAATAAACATAATGGGGGAACTGTCAATACTTGGCTAGACCCAGAGCTTGCTTTGGGAGCAGCTTATTCTTGCAACTCAAGGCAGCAACAAAAGCTTTGTTTGTATCTGTGGAAACTTCTCATGCATGAAGCCTGTGCTTACCTCCACCAGCTTGGAAGCTAGGTACATGGAAATTGTTGTGCTCTTATAAAACATCATGGATACACCTGCCAAAAACCCTGAAACAGCAAGGGAAAGACTGGTCATATGGTAAGGTCATCAGAAACACTAATTCACTTAAATAGAGCTGCCTCCAGCTGGACAAAACATGACGACAGCAACAAGTCTCATGACACTAAAACACGGGACATTATTAATCCATGTTTTTAAATGAAAAAACAATGATCTTCAGAGGTGAGAACAAACAGTGCATAACAAGAAGCCCTAACTTAAAGAGCTCAGACTGCTTTCAGCGTGGGCACAATACTACTGGCCACAGCATCACCTTCACTGCACAAGGGGAAAACCAAGGGGCAGGGGCTGGGCTCTTTGAGACTTAGCTAACTTAATTAGTACACACATTACATCCTAGACAATGGTCTTTCATTTTTATTTCTATAAAATAATTGAGTGTCATCTTCCAGTGGTGAAAACGGATTGTTAAGAACTCTAACTGGACTTTACATTATGAACTTTTATAATTGTCTTTGTGTTCTTTGACGACACATCCTCGAAGATTCCTGGCAATGATGACAACTCGAGTTATTACATTGCCAACTCAAATACCAGACAGCCGGTATGCCCCGACCCACTTAACTTCACAGTCGCGGGTGTCTTCACAAGGGCGCCATTACAATGCAGGAAGAAACTGGCTATGGAGGTTTGCACGCCATCCCACCTCTGACTGCTCCAACAATGAGCATTCTTTGGATGACTGACTTACCAGCCACAATAGCATGCAGCTCATCGTCCAGGTTCCGGATCCAGCGGAGGAAACAACTCGTCCCCTGTATGAAGGAGAAAACACAGCCATCTTGGTTACATTATTTCTGGGGGGGGGGGATTGCATAAGAACAAAACCTGCACTGAGTGATTCTCTCAACAACCGGATCCTGTGTGAGACAAGCTGGACCCACGACAGGGAAGTGTGCTTACAGCCCCGCATCCACTTATTCAGATCGTATGTCACACTGCTGCAATGCTTCTCAAAAGCCCACCCATGAATGCAGCTCCCTAAACATGGGACCTGGAGGAAAAAGCCATTTCCACCTTATCAAAGCCAAGAGATTGGGTGAACTACGCATCTGTGAAGCCAGTTTGCTGGACCACAGACACAGGTTCTCAGCAGTGGCAAGGAAACAGAAAATGCACCTGCAACAGACACAGAAAGGTCACTCCTCAGCCAGAAAGAAGGTGAAGGTGACACTAGACAAAAGCTCAGATCTACAAAAAGAAATGAAGAGCGCTATAAAAAAAAAGGGGAGGAAAAGGATAAATTTAGAAGACACGTTTCCTTTATCTGTAGTCAGCCAAAGAAGATTCAACAAATTATGGGCCTTTTAGCTAAAAACGGCCTGCCATGTGGCTTCCTATGGCTTGGAAAAGAACCCTGGCTTTTGTTTGTTTCTTTGTTTGGGTTCTGTTTTTACAGCAGGCCTGGCTCGGCCGCCAGGGTTTTCTAGAACTTCTAGGTTCAATCAATCTTTCTGCCTCAGCCTCCAGAGGACAGCAACTAGAGGCAGGTTCATGCAGTCTTCAAGGTTTGTTTGTTTGTTTTAAGTAGTTTTACATGGATAAAACTGAAAGTATAATAATATTTTATGATGTAAAGATTCTATGAAATTCTAACTCGGTATGTTAAGTTTTACTGGAACACACATGCTCACTTGTGGACACCTTGCCTGTGGCTGCTTTGACGGCTTTCTTATCACACCAACAGCTGAGTGGTTGTGACAGCGATCACATGGCTCAAAGCCTAAAATATTTACTCTCTGGCTTTTCAAAGAACAAGTTGACTGTAAAACAAAAATATTAACAATGCACTGTGGAGTTTCAGCATTTTAAAGATAAATGCACAACACATGGGTTAGAAAGGGATTCAATGTACAGTGTAATATTTTTACATTGTATATGAAGTGATAATACCATTTAATGCTGAGCTTATAAGTCCAAAAATATTCTAAAACAAATGAGAACACTGATACAAAAATAAGCATTAATGCTAAATCAGCAGGAATAATAATATGAAGCAATAAAAATACACAGCCCAAAATAAGGGGATAACGAGGGAAAAAATGGAACACAAAACAACTAACAAGACCTTAACTGGACTATACTATATACAATTGAAATGTAAAGAGGCTACGATCCCCAATTAAATCACAGAGAATATCAAATTAGGTTCTAAATGGAAGTATGGTGGTTCATCTGCATAATCCCAGAATTTGGGAGACGGAGGCAAGGGGGTATTGGTGGGAGTTCAAGGCCAGCCTGGGCAGAATAAGATCTTATCTGAATGGGGAGGAAACCAATTATACACAGTCTGAAGGAAACCCAACTAAAGGAAGATACAAAGGTGAAACTCAAAAATTAGAAACATGTTCACAAATCAACATAAATAACAATTCACCCCTTAGAATTGGAATTTAAATTCACAAACTAACATTCAGATAGTGAAACATTTCCGTAGTAATGATTAACACATTGGTGGTCCTCTGCTACACAGAAGGCCATCACTCAATGTTGCCACAGTCCGTGTCAAGGATGATCTCTACGCATGTGCTGCTGTGGGCTTGTCGACATATGGAGACATTTACAGACACATACAAAAGGGGGCAGAAGGGTGAAGTGACAAGAATTGGCTGCTTCAGACGGCATGACAGGAACTGTGAGTGGGCACAAAAGAGGACCCCACTGCCCATTTTACAGCGTGTTACGAGAGAAGGCCATTACAGCACTGGCCAAGTCCAGCCATCTGCTAGAAAGGTCAGACGTATTCAAAAATGAACAACCAGGCAGTAAATGTTTAAAATGACTTAAATGTTTTAAATTAAAATGTTTAAAATTATTTTTAAAAATTACACAGAATATTATTATATTTTGCTTAGGAAATATGTATTCCCTAGAATGCCTATGTATTGGAAACTAAAGAAAATAAATCTCTGAAAATATATATAAACACAATATGGGCATAAATTCAAGCATATTAAGTAACATTCTAAACAAGCTTCTACAACCTGAGTTCATAATAAATTGTTTACACTTGATGATGCTAAGCTAATTACAAATATTCCAAAAAGCACCACCAACTAAAATAAAAGCTGAGTTAAGACACATCTTATTCGAACAACAGCCATGCCATTTCTTTCTCTTTCTTAAAAATTATTCATTCATTACTTTCACTTTATGTGTATGACCTTTTCCTGCGTGTGTGAGAGGTGTATGTGGGTGTGTGGCTGTGCACACGTGTGTGTATTTAGTGCCCACGAAGGCCACAAAGGCCACACGATCTGCTGGAAATGGAGTTAAAGACGGTTGTGAGCCACCACTTGGGTGCTAGGAACCCAAGCTTGGTCTTCTGGAAGGAGAGCCAGTGCTTTTCACAGGTGAGCCGTCTCTCCAGCCCCCTTATTTATTTCCCATTTTTCCTTATTTTCTGGTAAGCTTACCTTATAAATACTAACAAAGGACCCAAGGAAAGCTCCCAGCTGGAAGTTTTCCTTGTTGTAGAAGAGCGAAAGTAGTCGGGACGGCTCCGTGAACAGATGTCTAAATGCAGAGGGGATCCGGAGACAGCACTGAATCAAGTAGCCCACACTGAACATCCTGATGAAGCCCTAGAGAAAATTCCATCTCTTGACATTTTGTTGACAATAACCACAGTGAGTTTAGAAACACAAGCATGGAAATCCCCATACCGCCCCAAAATAGTAAACAAAACCAACTTCCTTGGGAAATTTTAATAGGAACTGTCTGATCATCAATATAAACACGGATTTAAAAAAAAAGATAAATTCATTTTTTTGTTTGTGGCTCTGGTATCATATTTTTTAAATAAGGAATTTCCTAGGAAAAGGGAACTCTACATAGGTCTTGACTCCTATAATCTACGACATGAAGCTAAAACAAAGATTGGTTGCTTTGCAGTGAACCAAACTGAGCTTGAAGACACTGAACACTGCCTTCCCATCTTCTTGTCTCACCCCCACGGCCACAGGGGAATAGCTGGGACCTTGGCCTGCCTGCTAAGTTCCTAAAGGTCAGGCTTCTATCTTCCAGATCACAATGTTCTTTTCTAGGAAAAGAGAAACCAACTGAAGTGCCATGAGAAAGAATTGATCGACTTTTCTAAGGCCTGGTGACTGAAGGAAATCAAGCAGGCCGGTCATTCATGAATTCCTCCGGGCTCGCCTTCCTCAAACTGCCCAGTATTTGCTCAAAAATGAAACAGTCCTTTTATCTCCGTAACATTATGGTGGTGACTCGGAGATGACAAACAGGCTAATTTTTTTCACTCCGTTTTCAAAAGATAAAATAAAAAAAATTTTGAAAACCAATCACTTACACCTTCATGTCATCAGACAGTATTTTTTGGCTGAATTACATAGATGTGGGGGACACGACAGCCAAGACCAAGTACTTGCTTTTGCCAGGCTCTATAACCTCACATGGAAAAAGAATAAATGAGTAAAAGAATGCAATTACAAATTACAGTGTGATGCGGAAGAAATAATTGGCCACTAGAGCAGCTTCTATTAGACTGGATAGTAAAGAAAGGCTACTGAGGACGTGACATCCAAGTGGACACAAAAGAGATGCCATCACGAAACCATGTCTCGCAGTTTGGACAGAAAGCACAGAGCCAGCAAGGAGGCGGGCAGGAACAACGCCTGTGACGACAGCCGAGAGCAGAGTGAGCTGAGGAGAACGCAATCGATGTGACTCTTTACTAAGGGGGTTGTCTCACATGTGGTATAAGCAAGGCACCACCATAGTGAGACACACCTCGTAAGAAACTTCAGTATTTTAGCCTTCACTCCCAGAATTCAGGAAGTAGAGGCAGAGGAAGG
Organism: Ondatra zibethicus; assembly: GCA_004026605.1. Taxonomy (NCBI): domain Eukaryota; kingdom Metazoa; phylum Chordata; class Mammalia; order Rodentia; family Cricetidae; genus Ondatra; species Ondatra zibethicus. The sequence goes on along the minus strand of PVIU01007245.1, from coordinate 45,357 downwards.
CAGACCTCTACGAGCTCAAAGTCATTCTAGTATACACAGAGAGTACCAGGACAGCCAAGGGCTACATAGAAAGACATTCACAAAAACAAACCAAGAGACTTCCAAGTGTTTTCATCGTGGAGACTCCTCTCCAGCATGTCTCCAAATAGTTTTGTACTCATGGATGTAACATTCACTTCATAAACTGCTAAGCCCTTAGCACTGGAATGTGTTTCAAAGAATCACTAGACTTTTGACTGCTTGGCAATTCTCACTCATTTTTTTTTTCAAAAAAATGTTCAGTATCACATCCCACACTCTGCCTGAATTCTCCCCTGGATATACTTACTAAGTTATGAGAAAGAATTCTCCCTCTCTGCCAGCCAGTAGATTGTGACTTATTTGTTGTTGCCACTTTGAAAGTGAGGCAGGAAATCTAATCTGGAGAGCGCCTTCTCCTGTGTTAGCCCCAGACAGCTCTGAGGACTCTGAGTGCGGAGTTGGGCGAGTGTCACTGGCAGCACTGAGCCTTGGCATTCCACTTATAAGCACTGATGTGGGGCAGTCAGGACCTAAGTTCTACATCATTCGGAGAGTCCTGCAATCCAAGGTTTGTAGAACTTGGCTCGTATCAACTGAGCCAAAAATCCAGCCTTTGTAAGAAATACCAGTGACTTTTCACGGCATTGGAATGTGAGCACATCCAAAACCGCGGTACTTGCAGCAGATGGTACCATCTGCCCCAGATATTCTTCCCAGGACTGGTGATGAGAGAGGAGACAGGAGGCAGGAAGTGTAGTTTGCACTATTACCCAAGGACCCCAGAGAACAGGGAATTTGTGCGAGTGGGCACAGTCAACTCCCTTAACGCTGAGCTATAGAGGCAACCTCTATTCAGCAAGATAATATCAGAAAAATGATTTGAGTCAGGTACAAATTAAACTGCAGCAGAGTTAATGTGAACTTTTCTATTTACTTAGAGATGACTACTGATAAGTTACTTAGATATAAAGTCCCCACTGTTACAAAGAGCAGGCAGACACCTTGGTAAACTCACTTTAATGCAGTAGGAGATGCAGTTGTCTTCGTAATGCTTGCAGCATCTGTGCCTTGGTCCATGCTTGCATCTGGAATCAGACCAGGGAAAAGACACTATAATTATAACTATAGTATGTGTGCATATCACGCATCACTCGGGGCACCTGTACATGCATGTGTGTACATTGTGTATGAGTATGTTCAAAATCTCTTTAAAACTTTCTCACCAATAAAGGAGAAGAATATCACTTTCCCCCTAAATGGTTACAGCTTTTTTTTATGATATACAGAAGCAAAGTTAAGAGGCTGTCATTTTTATTTTGTCACTAACACCTCATATAAAACATGTGATCACAGTTAAAATACCCAGCGGTGGAACAGAAAGATAATGCTGGCAATTATTTATGACCGAATAAGAAAAATATGTACACGCTGTCTATATACACCACCAAATTTTGGGAGCTTTAAATCTCTTGTTGTAGAGTATGATGATTATAAATCATCCGTGAAGTCAGCACTTGAACAAAATCATAATGAGACCGTGTTCCGGTGCAGGAATTTATACCTAATTATATTTGAGAGGAAACATCTGGAAAAGAAACTTGACAAAGTGTCAGAATTCAAAATTCAGTTATTAAAATAAATATGGAAATAGGAATCATGTGGGGACTCAGGTTATTTGTGATTTAACTGTAAACCACTTATAGTCTGGTGTTTCATATAAACATTGCTGCCAGGACTACTGTACTTGTGGGACACTGACCCCATGACCCCTCATTCGCCCTCGGCATAAAGTTGGAAGTGGACTAATATGCCTCCCAATTGCTCTCGTTTTCCTTGAAGGATTTAAGTTCCAAAGCAGTCACTATAACATCTTCCAGGCTAGCTGTTTCCGCAGTGGGAACGCACAGACTCTTCTGGGTACAACGGTAGCTTGCAGAGCGCCATTCTGGCTCTGCACCTCTCCAACCCATGTGCTAACTTGCGAGCAGGACCTTTCAGAAGGCCGCTTCTGCACTGCAGCTGGGTCACACAGGCAGCCTCTCCTGGCCAAAGGCGATGGCACCAGTCACTCTGACATAAGCCCTAGGTCATGGGAATGATATGCCATGTCCAGCCATGTGCAAACGCTGAGGGATTAAAGCTGGAGGCTTGACCAGAGGTGAACCAGAGAGTTCTGCCTTGTGCAAACCATCACTCTTCATACGACTAAGTGTCCTCTTCAAAGACAGGCCAGGTTCTGCTACCGGAACTACTTCAGCAGCAAAGTACCAAAGTCAGCAGTGTTGTCATGTGACCTTTCCTTGAGCACTCAGAATGGCTCCCAGTGACACAGAGTGCTGCTTCCAAACTTTTAGCTTCACTTTGATATAATTCTGTAAGTAGTTTCACCTGCGTGGGCTGACCGTATCAGCTCGGGCAAGGCCGCCCATGACCACCAGATCGACACTGACTCCAGGAGCCATGCAGCTTCGTCCATTCACGGTCTCCTCTTATTATCCTCAGTTACTTCGGTTACGAGGAAGCTTCTCTTTGCTTCACTCAGATAACCCAAACCTAGTTTTGCATTTGCTTAATGAGTTCACTGGCAGACCTGTTCCTGCCTCATCCTTCCTTTCTTTGCTCCTATCTTCTCTGTACAGTGTAGACTAATATGAAGATACAAAAACTACTTCATCAAGAGTGTAGCTATGCCTACACAGTGCAATAGGCAGTTCCGCACACGCCATTTCATTCACTGTCAACCCCAGGTAATAGAAAGGGCTTTTCTGAAGAATGGTGTTTTCATCCTTTGTCCAAAGTCACAGAGCTGCTAGAGGCAAAATAAGAGTCAAAGATAGGCTTCCTGATTTCTTCCTACACGTGATCTCCTTTCTCTCAATGTTGCCTATATGTCTCTTTAAGACATATCACTGCCCTGTTCTTTTCATTGGCTGATGTCATAATTTTAAACCATTAAATGTCTATGCTAAAATAAAAATGAATGTTCAAAATGTACATTTCTCATTTTGTATAGCATACGAATAAATAGTTCATCCCAGAGCCCTAAATCCTCTCACTGCTAGGAAACATCCTTTACTCAAGGTCTGCTCCTTCCTCCTGTATCATCTTGATTCTCTCAGCAAGCATTCTCTTGTTCCCATGGTCTGACAGCCATGGAACACAAACCATGCGTCCTGACTCCTCCCTTCTCAAGCCTCCTTAACTCTGCCCAGAATGAACAGAAAATGGTTTTGAGTCCATGAAAATCTGTACTAAAGGCATCTGATGACACCATCCAGCGAGAAAGAACAAGGAGCGTTCCCTTGCCATCACGTATAAGCTCTAGGTATGGGGGTTGCTGGAACAAAAGAGTGACATCATTCCCTGACAAGGAAATACAGGCCTCGGCATGTAGAGGCCATGGGAGACAGGGACATGGGACACAGGGACAGAGTGCTCACATGGAATCCACAAGCGTCCTAACCAGCGCGATTATGTTCATCCCTCTTGGCTTTCCCTTGTGCCTCTCCCTCTTCTGTTCCACTTTCGCATACGCGGTCTCTGGTGAGTATGAATGTGTGGGAATTTCTTCCTTCCCCACAATGAACCTGGAGGAGAGAGCACGGTGTGAGTCATTTTCGCCACTCACTTTGTTCAGTAGAAAAAAAAAACTTCAGTACAAATATAGTTTAGAGAGTTTTTTAGTTAAAACATTATTTTCACGACTTACATAAAATTATAATATACTCTAAAAAGTTTTTTAAAAATCTGAATTTAGTTGACATGCTGATATTTTTAAATCAAATTGATCAACGACAGTATGCTACAGGACTTCTTTGAGGCACTCGGGACATCTTTAAGGTATTACAAGCTTTAAGTTTTTCAAGAGAAGCAGGCCAGTTTGCATCCACAAGTCAATCATAATTACAATTGAATTGGTGTCTCATTCAGAGTAAAACTAAGCTTATACCTGATGGCTATTAGGTCCAAAGTGGGCTCCCAACCCCACAATGACAGCTTGAGCCCAGCTCAGGCTGAACTCTGACCAAATAAACACAGAGATGGCTATTGTATAAACAAAGGCGTACACTGGGCCTTCCTCAGCACTTGTCAGGTAGAGCTGCTACTTCCCTCATCCCCTATTAGCACTCACCTGTAACACACATCAAAGGCCCTGGCTCTTCCGGTCCAGGAGCCTCCTCCTCCATATACACTGTTCTAAACTCCCAGGTGCCCCCCCAGATGCACTGTTCTAAACTTCCAGGAGCCACCCCCGCCCCATGTCCACTGTTCTAAACTTCCAGGCTGTTTCCGTTCACAAACTCCATCCCAGCCATCTACCTGCTCCCTTTGAAGCCAAGTCGCCCCACCTTCCCACCCCGCCCTCTGCCTTTTGCTATTCTCTCTACACCCCAGAAGATAGCCACGGCAGTTTTTTATTTCCCCAAATAAATCTTTCTTTTCACTTATATGGAGTGATCTAGTTTAATGGTTTTCTGAACGTTCTCTTACATCTGTAACTTTCCAGATGAGCGGTGGCATTAGGAAAAGTTCTTTGTACACAAAGGGACTGTAGGTCCCCAGTAAAACAGTGTTAACTTAGCTGGGTGGTGGCAGCAGCAGCAGCACACACCTTTAATCCCAGGAGGCAGAGGCAGGCAGATCTCTGAGGCCAGCCAGGTCTACAGAGTGAGTTCCCGAACACCCAGGGTACATAGAGAAACCTTGTCTTGGAAAAAAACAAATAAACAAAAACAAAAAAACAACAGCAACCAAAACTAACGGTAACTAAAGAATAAAAGCAACCAGAAATACCTACCTGTCTTTATATCCTTAGTATTGTTATTATCATTCAAATCTACTTATTTTTCTTTGGAAAAATCAAACACATAGGAGATGACCATTTGTCAAAACAATTGAAAATGTTCCGACCATCAGCTAACACTGGAGACAGGAGCTTTCTTGGAAGGTTCACAGTTTTAAACCCCACTGTAGGAGTCATTGCTGTTACAAAGAACAGCTGGACTTTCTGAAGGAAATCCCACCCTCTGAACTTTCAGAAAGTCTATCTATATCTAAACTATCAATTTAACAGAGGATCAATATTACTCCAATAACATTCTGGACCGAGCCCTGTGACAAACAGAATGGGAAAACATCCTGTTGCCTGCAAAGTGTAGCACTCTCAGCTACCTCTCCAGCACCCTGTCTGCCTGCATGCCGCCTTATCCCACCATGACGATAACAGACTGAACCTCTGAGCTGTAAGCTAGCCACCCCAATCAAATGTGTTTCTTTATAAGTGTCTCTTCACAGCCATAGAGATCCTAACTAAGACAGCAAGACAGGGATAGTGCCAACAGACATTTTAGAAATGATTCATCATCTAATCCCATGTCACAAGAGCAGGACTATACTTCCCATGAGTGAGCGTGAGGGACAACCCTGAACACAGAAGTCACACCGTCAGCAACCACTACCACAGAGCTGTCTGTCTAGAGTCTGATGTCTCACTCACTGAGCCATGTCCCTTTCAACACCTGCGCTGGCTCTTCTCCCATGCTCCTTCCCCTTGCTGCTAGCTATTCCAGTGCCTTCTACTCATATCTGCACAGACAGATAATCTGTCCACAAAACTTCCAGAGGAGGTTTCCTAAACTGCAGAGCTGACCTTGATATTCTCATCCTGGAGAACCACCTTATGACCTACTGAGTTACATGCAAACTCCAAGGTTAGCATGTGGCCAGACTGCTGTTAACTTCAGTAGGCTGAGAGACTGGTCCCTAAGCAGGTATGCCAATGCCTTAGCCCTGCTCTTCTTGTACAAACTTCTCTACATGTCTATTAAATATCTTTATGTGCTTTTAAAAACGTCATCCCTCTTCGTTCTGTACTGTCGGTCATCCTCCTCCCCACAGGGGAAAGAAGGCATCAGTGAAATAGACAACACTTAATATTTTCTCTCACAGCACTGGACTTCCTTTTTGTTGAAGTCTAAGTATTCTTTGCAGTTTCCCTGCCTTATTCTCTGTCTTTACTCCTATCTACAACTTGGAAAGTAACATGCTAGTTCTGGCTAAAATATGCAACTGAAAGATCTGGTCCTTCATGTGTGATATCAGCACAATTATAATTAATACTGCCTTCTCTGTAGGCTCTGAAGGCAGGGATGCATCTAACTCACTCATCAGTGCACTCTCAACACGGCACGCAGTTTGGGACAAAGTGAAAACATAACCAAATGAATAATAGTAGATGAATGTTACCTTCACAGTCTACGTCCTCTGTCACAGGCAGAATGCCTTAAAACACAGGTGCCGAATTAGAGTAAAGTTTTATATTCTAAAGGTTTTTGCTTGACTCCAGCCAGAAGACATTAAACTGCGATAGATCAAGGAGACCTTTCCTCTACAAAGCAGTATGTTTTCATGCTGATCTACAGAGGAGGAGCCTGACGGCAACGGCCTCCATTCACGTTCATCTGAGCTCCAGAGCCAGCATCCTCAAATCCATCAGGCACGGAGTATCCTTTCCTCACAAACGGTTAAAACTGCAAGGAAGTCATACTTACTAAGTCTGGCCACTACAAGTATATTTCTGTCCCCTCCCTTATGTAATTAATGGTAAATTTTGTATTTTTTGACAGGCTATAAACTCATTGCATGTGTCTGTAATAAAAATCACACAGGCAACAACGGGAATATGCAGAAAATCATGCAAGGTAACGATTTAAGAAACCTCTGAGAACAATGTGCATTAACCCATTATTTTTGCCAAAAAAAATTGACAATAAAAAAGAATATTATTTTTGGTACTAGAATTCTAAGCCATCCTTAAATCTCTAAGAGTTATCAATGGGCAATAGAGGCACTCTATAATGAAACCTAACCTGTTTGGGAGAAGGACATGGACCATGTCAACACAACAATTTGCAATGCTTAACAACTTTCTTTAAGCAGAAAACTCGCAACAACGAACAGTTTTCTAGAATGCTATCCTATAACACAGAAGAAGTTAAGTGCAAACATTCCAAACAAGACCCTGATCCAAAATGCATGTGAAGAAGAGATACAAAAATATCTGAAATATCTCAAGATTTTTCTAAGGATTTGGGGAATCTTAGGAAAATGAGACATAATTTTCTCTTAAGAAAATCATCGTTTTGTTTTATCATCAATCTTCAGTCTAAAAAAACATGCTTTATCATCTTTTAGGAACACAGGCAAAAAAGTTATTTTCTCATTTTTGTCTTGATGAAAAACGTAAAGTAAAATTTTATGTAAACCATGGCTTCAGAAGTCTAGTTACTACAGTTTTATCACCACAGTTTCCACTTCCTCTCCTACAGCTCCTTGTGACTGTACCCAGGGCCTTCTACACTCCAGGCAGGTGACCGTGCCCAGGGTCTCCTACACTCCAGGCAGGTGTTCCATCACTGAAACACTCGCACTCACACAGAGGATTCAAGTTTTGCTTTTTTTAAATCTAAAACCAGTTTCCCGTCACGCTATCCAACTCTGTGTTGGTGCCAACCTCCTCTGCACACTGGGCTTCCAGGTTGTAAGAGGTGTAAACACCATCCACTAATCTTCCCTTCCATTAAAAGCATAGTTTTCTCTTTAACCTTCCCATTATCCCACAAGTTCCAGTACTTACCTTGTCTTCCTGCCTCTAACTCTCTGTCACCCCAAGTCCCAATTACTGCTGCTGGACTCGCCTTCCAAAGTCACGGCTCTCACCTCCCTCAAAAGTCTTCAAGTAGCTCTCTACTACCCACTTACCAAGTCCAAACCAGTCTCTCCCCTACCCTGACCCTTGTCTTTGACACTCCGACTCCACCAGCGAAAACTACCTATTCCCCAATAGGACATGCTTATTCACCTCTACAGCGCTCTGCTTCATTCTTCCTTATCGAAAGCAAGGCCTCAAATGTACATCCCCTGAAAGATGGAGAGCCAGCAATCTGAACGCTCACTGTGTGTGAGTCCTGCAATAGAACACCCCATGTGCAAGCTCCTCTGATCCTCAGAATAAGATACAAGACAATCTTTTAAACCTTCTAGCACCGAGGCACACCCTAACTTTTCTATCTAATGCTTGCAATGAATGCCGTCCTACCAAACTTCACTAGGCAAGTACTTTATGGACACTGAAAAATAAGACAGGTAGTGCTTATGATACAACTGGGAAAATATGGGGTTGGATGTCGTATGTGCAGTGAGGTGTTAGTGAAACATGCCATTCAACACATAACAAACTTTACAGAATGTTGCAAAAAATTAATTGCCTACATCATGAAAATGCTTTGAGCTATAAAATACAATAATGGTGATAACTAATGTTAACACAGTGTATATAATTGGCCAATTACTATGCCAAGAGATGAGGTAAAACACATTCCAGGAGCACGTAGGGCCTCCCGCGCTTGCCAGTCCATAAGTCCCACCGGCAACTCAGTCTAACAAACCACTCAATAAACTATCCATGAAGGCAAAGAAGAACTATTGTGACTTTTAAAACTGTTGTCAGATTAAAAACTAATAAATCTTTGCTGTAATTACATACACTCATATTTTCAAAAGATTAAGCTAACTTGACGGAAGAGCAGAGTTACTCACCTCAGTGCAGAGAACGTAAAACCTTTCAAACCATCTTTGCACCTAAAACAAAGATTGGAGATCATAAGATGACACGGCTGGAATATAAAGATTGGAGATCATAAGACGACACGGTTGGAATATAAAGTAGTACACTAAATGGCTTTATCGTCCTAGAAATGGTCTAGAGTGTGCAATCTTTTGGTAATGACACAAGCAATGACAGCTGCAGCGAGTCACCTTGCTCACTCGTGTACCCAAGCTCTCCTGTGACACAGGAACAGAGCTCGGGGCTCAAGCCTCTTGAAGACAATCTTCTGCAGGCTCCACCCGGATCTAAATCAGGGGTAAAACACTCGTCATTCTACCTGATCCCTGGGGCTGATTTCCCGTGAAGATAAACAACACATCCACTCTCTAAGTATCATACAGATGTCAATTCAAGGTCCTGACTTCTCCCTCATTAACTCAGTAGACACAGTGCAACAAGGAGCAGAGTCAAAGAGGCACAGAAAGGCTTTAAGTTCATTTCAGCATCCCACAGAACGTCTGGTTAAGGCCAAGGAGAACACGTAACATGGGACAGGAACTGAGACCGGGAGGAGAAGAATCCAAACAGTATTTCCTGAATAGTTATCATCCTTGGACAGTCTGGGCCCTTCATTCATGCTCCATGCGACAACAGCACAGCTCTGCAGGTCGGCTTTCATGCATTTGTACTTGCATGGGGCTCAAGCCCTGCAACCACCTCACCTCAGGAAGTCACAGGACTCAGAATTCCAGGTGTGGGGTAGTGGCAGTGGTAACCTGAATTAGCCATCAGGCATTTCCCCTTCTCATCCTCCTCTATTGTATTGTCTCTAACTGGGGAGGATACAGTTATCCTTACAGCTATGTTGTAATTAAGATTCTCAGATTAACAATAAGTACGTAAAGACATCAGTAATACTCAAAAGCCAATCATGTAAAAATTATTATATCCACAAAGAACCTTTGGTATATTCAGTCATAAAGAAATTATGGATATTTATTTTCAAAATTTCTTTAAAAAAACTATAAAGATTAGTGATACAATGATGGTCTCATGAGAGCCTAAATTTAAAAAGTGCATCCTCAAATATAAGTGGGCAACTGATTCTATTCATTACTTGTATGATAAGTCATAAAGGAAATACACAAAATAACAGACTATCTTAAAATTTAAAAAAAATTATTGGATATGACCTAGAAGCTTAGAAAATATTAAAGTTAAGTGAAGATAGTGTAAAACATTGAAGTATTTATTTCATAGGTCATGTTACCATACATTTCAGTAGGAAATGTAACAGTAAAATTTAATTAATATACTACATAAGTGTATACACAGAATGGCCATGAAGGCAAAATAATTTATAAATTAAACTAAAACTGTTTTTGTGAAAATTACATTATTAAACTTCTTAAACTTATCTTCATGCATCAGGAGAAAGTGTTCACAGTTATTGAAAGCCCATAATCTACATTGGTGGAGCGGTGAAGGAGCAGGTAAGGGGCCAACGGACTAGGGAAAAGAAAGCCGTACATCAATTAAAAGATTCTGTACATCTGGGAACAAATTTGGGCTTTGAGATGTCACTGTTGAAAGACAGCTGTTTGTCTTTGCACAGTGTTGGATAGCTGAAAGATTCTGACAATGCGGTCAGGTCAGCAAGTCATATTTGTGACCCTGCACAATACATTTAACTGCAGACCAAACATCACCAAGTGGCTTTCAAGCCTAAAAAGAGAGTGTACAAATGAATCTGCAATTTCATTATGGTGTAGTCGGGCTCTCCAGTAGGGCCCTGTGGGAAGCACTTCACACTGATAAAGCCCTAACATGTACTCAAAGGGGTTCTTCCTTCCATTCATGTGTGTAAAGTTTGTTAAGGTGATTGAGGGTGTAAGAAGAATCTTTAAAATATGGTCCCACATTTTGACATTGAGTGTATTATGCAGGTATTAGCCTAACTATGAAACATTACTGAAATCTATGTTAAATGAGGAAGGCATGATATAAAGATTTCAACAGAGCAAACCCCATTAGCAGGTCCTCACTTTGCTATGGCCTGGGTGATTACAGTGCAGATCAAATCAAGTCTCCACTTAAGGATTTGCTCAACATATACTGGGCATCTACTATGCATAGGAACTGCTTAGGTTCCATTATGTACCCATGGACACAAGAACATCACATTCTCATCTGACATCCTCACTGGGGAGACTCTCAACAAAAATCTAAAGCACAGAATAACTGCCGTGGTACAAACCCAGCAAGGAGTTCGGAGAGAGGGCCCCACCCTTCACCACAGGTGAGGATGAACCTACCCTGAGGGCATGCACCTAGGGGAGCTGACTCTGCCACCACACCAGAGGCAGGTGGCCCCAGTGGCTCAGTCTGACCTGCCTGGCTAACAGCCAGGCCTACAACTGGGCCTTGGGTTGACCTGCCCTAGTGTCTACCCCATCTAGGTCGTGCTGAAACTCATGAACGGACTGGTACTGTGGATAGCACCAGCAAGATCCCCAAGACAAAGGATACCCCAGGAGAGCTCTGGTGAGGAGCCAGTGAAGGTGGGGCACCAAACACCAGAGGCTTTCACTAAACCAATGAATGATGAAATGAACAGTTGACAGTTAAGCTGGTACAAAGGGGTATACTCCATGACATACCAAAGCCTCCAATGCCATCAGGACGGATGAGGAGGTGAGGAGAGTCAGGAGAGAAGGAGAAGCAGAGATTTTTCTGTTTCTGGTCTATTTTGGTGTGGTTATCTGTTTTGGTTTATTGTATTTATTATTGTTCTTGCATTTTTTGGTGCTTGCTTACTTTGCTTTGTTTTCTTTCATGGGGGGAACAACAGGGATGGGAGAGGGGTATGAGGGGACTGAGAGGTGAACAGAATGAACTTGGAGTTCATGATGTGAAACCCCCAAAGATTCAATAAAGAGGAAGAAGAAGACGAAGAAAAAAAAGCACAGCTGTGGAGGGAAGATCTGGGGAAGGCCAGACTTTTTTCTTTCCATAATAGGTCAAGTAGAATCTCTTTAAGAAGGCAAAGGCTAAGACAGGCGGTGGTGACGCACACCTTTACTCCCAGCACTCAGCAGGCAGAGGAAGGCGGATCTCTGTGACTTCGAGGCAAGCCTGGTCTACAAGAGCTAGTTCCAGGATAGGCACCAAAGCTACACAGAGAAACCCTAGCTTGAAAAACAAAAAACAAAACAAAAACAAACAAACAAACAAACAAACAACAACAACAAAAAAGGCAAGGAATGATAATCAGGTGGAAAACTTTTAAGGAACTGAGAGGGGGCGCTTCAATTTGAAGCAACAAGAACAAAGCAAGGTTGAGGCCACAGAGCAGTGAGGACAGGCGACTGTGGTTCCCAGAATTGGAGCAGACTAGGGGAGTGACGTCATGGTAGGAAATGTGGTCATGGAGACAAAATGGAGGGCGTTTTCTACCATGCTACAAGGTACCTCTGGGCATGGGGAGGCCTTTGGAAGGATCTCAGCAGGGGAAGAGGTCTTAGGTCATATGGGAATTATATTGGCTGCTGGGTGGAAAACAAGACAATAGGAGGGCAGAGTTAGAAGCCACGGTCACAAGGGAAAAGAAAAAAAAATGTGAATGTATGTCAAAAGTGAGCTGCCAAAATTTCTTGGTAGTTTGAATGTGAGGAAAACGAGTGAGAGAATTTACCAGTTACTGACAGATCTTTGGTGAAAACAGAGAGAACACAATGGCCATTTACTGATGTGAGGAACGGTACAGGACTCAGGGAGAGAATGAAATTTGTTTTGGATATTTGAGATGAGCGTCTGCTGAATGAGCCGAGTGTGAAGGATGCAGGCAGCTGGCTCCGCACGGCTGGGGATCGTGGAAGACGACTGATTCATTGTTGCGTAGTATGTAAATCCAGGAGTCCAGACACAGTCATAAAGAAGGAAGCAGGACACACGAAGAAATGTGACGTGTGTGTATACATGATTTACCCATATACTCTAACACCAAAACTCTTTTATAGAAAAAAAATCACAGCCATTTTTTGAAATAGTGTCACCTTTTAAAAAATCACAGCCATTTCTTGAAATAGTATCACCTTTTAAAAAATCACAGCCATTTCTTGAAATAGTGTCACCTTTTAAAAAAAATCACAGCCATTTCTTGAAATAGTGTCACCTTTTAAAAAGAGTCTCATTCTATTTTCAAGTGTCCGCAGAGATAATGCATTCAGCTCATGCCCACACTTGCTATTAATTCTGCGCAGAAGATACAAACTAACTATAATTCAACAAATGTTCTATTTGTGCAAGGCTCTGTGATAATATAAGGTATAATAAATATGAGTCTATTTTCATTCTTCTACATGTTGATATCCAGTTATGCCAGCACCATTTGTTAAATATGCTTTCTTTTTTCCATTTGATATTTTTTGCTTCTTTGTCAAAAATCAGGTGTTTGAAGATGTGTGGATTGATATCCGGGTCTTCTATTCGGTTCCATTGGTCCTCCTGTCTGTTCTTATGCCAGTACCAGACTGTTTTCAGTACTGTAGCTCTGTAGTAGAGGTTGAAGTCAGGGATTATGATGCCTCCAGAAGTTCTTTTATTGTACAGGATTGTTTTGGCTATCCTGGGTTTTTTGCTTTTCCATATGAAGTTGAATACCGTTCTTTCGAGGTCTGTGAAGAATTTTGCTGGGATTTTGATGGGCATTGAATTGAATCTGTAGATTGCTTTTAGTAAGATTGCTATTTTTACTATGTTAATTATACCTACTCAAGAGCATGGGAGATCTTTCAACTTTCTGGTGTCTTCTTCAATTTATTTCTTCAAAGATTTAAACTTCTTGTCATACAAGTCTTCCACTTGTTTGGTTAGAGTTACGCCGAGACACAAAACTCAAGTCCAAATGGATCAAAGACCTCAACATAAAGCCAGCCACACTGAACCTTATAGAAGAGAAAGTGGGAAGTACACTTGAATGCATTGGCACAGGAGACCACTTCCTAAATTTAACCCCAGCAGCACAGACACTGAGAGAAACAATTAATAAATGGGACCTCCTGAAACTGAAAAGCTTCTGTAAAGCAAAGGACACGGTCAACAAGATAAAATGACAGCCTACAGAATGGGAAAAGATCTTCACTAACCCCACATCAGATAGAGGGCTGATCTCCAAAATATACAAAGAACTCAAGAAATTGGTCATCAAAAGAAAATAATCCAATAAAAAAAATGGAGTACAGACCTAAACAGAGAACTCTGAACAGACGAATCAAAAATGGGTGAAAGACACCTAAGAAAATGTTCAAAAATCCTTAGTCCTCAGAGAAATGCAAATCAAAACAACTCTGAGATTCCATCTTACACCTATAAGAATGGCCAAGATCAAAAACACTGATGACAGCTTATGCTGGAGAGGTTGTGGGGTAAAGGGAACACTCCTGCATTGCTGGTGGGAATGCAAGCTGGTACAACCCCTTTGGATGTCAGTGTGGCGATTTCTCAGAAAATTAGGAAACAACCTTTCTTAAGATCCAGCAATACCATTTTTGGGTATATATCCAAAGGATGCTCAATCGTGCCACAAGGACATATGCTCAGCTATATTCATAGCAGCATTGTTTGTCATAGCCAGAACCTGGAAACAACTTAAATGCCCCTCGACCGAAGAATGGATAAGGAAAATGTGGTACATTTACACAATGAAGTACTACACAGCAGAAAAAAAATAACATCATCTTGAATTTTGCAGGCAAATGGATGGAGCTAGAAAACATCATTTTGAGTGAGGTAACCCAAACACAGAAAGACAATTATCACATGTACTCACTCATAAGTGGTTTTTAAACATAAAGCAAAGAAAACCAGCCTACAAATCACAATCCCAGAGAACTTAGACAACAATGAGGACAGTAAGAGAGACATACATAGATCTAATCTACATGGGAAGTAAAAAAAGACAAGATCTTCTGAGTAAATTGGGAGCATGGGGACCTTGGGGGAGGATTACAGGGGAGGGGAGAGGCAGGAAGGGGAGCAGAGAAAAATGTAGAACTCAATGAAAATCAATTTTAAAAGGTATAATAAGAGAAAGTCAGTATATTCAAAGAAGAAAGGAGTTTCCATCTCTGCACAAAGCCCTCAGTCAATATACTGCTATTACCAAAGGTGTAGGTTGAAATGCACACCACATCCCAGAAGCACACTGAGGCCTAATACTTATGTAACTAAAATAACATTCTTGATCAAATATCAAAATTTTGAGTTAGATGCACAAATAATAATAAAAACAGTTCTGCACAGAATGCTTTTTCTCTCCCATGCTTACTTAATCCCAGTGAAAATACGTCCATGAGATTTTATGATTGTAATTACAACACTCTACCAGCAGATGTCACTAGAGAACCACCCCTGGAGGACCTTATACCTAGGAAGCAACCTTGTTTTCAAGCTTTCCTTTTAAACATACTTTTTACATAGAATTCAAAATGTCACTAGCAAAAAGTTACACTATGCTTTGTTAAGTAAATATGATATTTGACTTTTGATGTTTGTTTCTATAGTTCTGTAACATCACAAAATTGTCAAATACTTAGTGCCCCAGCCAGCACGTGGGAAACGGACTTGGCTGCTATTTCCGTGCCGCTCTGTGTTCTCCAGGAAGTAACAAAAAGCTCTGTCTGCTGAGCTTTCAATCACTGGGTGAATGCAATCAATATAAAATATTTCCTAAGTTTCACTTATATTTGTTCAGAACAAATGCATGGCATAAGAAAATCTTGATATTTATAGTTATAGACACTAGTCATGATTTGTTAACCAATCTTGAGAGAATTGTAAGGCTAACACACACACACACACACACACACACACACTATGGGAATGGGACATTTATGGCTATATTCTGTGCTGTCTTTTGGTTCAGACTCACAGACTAGCATCCATGAAACCAAACTGTGGGCTAGTAGCACACACTCCCCCTTAATCTACTCAATGATCGGTAACTGAGCATCTGCTACACAAGAGGTACTTGCTGACGGCCTGGAGAACTCAGGCAGCTTTATATAATGCCTTAAGTACTCAAACCCATTACGCCAGACCTTAGATTTCTCTAGTATTTTATATCAGTTCTTTAAATTATCTGACTGCCTCACAGAAACTAACATGAAAGCACAAATAAAGATCAAAAAGGAAAGACAAATTAGATTTCAGATGCTTGTGCACAATGCTAATTCTTAAAATAGTTTATTTTGATAGTATTAATGACTACTGGTATCAAAAATAAGTTACTTCCTTTTATGAAAGCATTTGTGTGTGTGTGTGTGTGTGTGTGTGTGTGTGTGTGTCTGTGTGTCTGTGTGTGTATGCCACAGTGCATATGCAGCAATCAAAGGACAACCCTCAGGAGGAGGACTCTCTCTCTTTATACCAGTTGGGCCCTGGGGACTACACTCAGGCCTTCAGTCTTGGTGGCTGGAGCCTTTGCCCACTGAGCCCTCTCTCCAGCCCACAAACATAACTCTTTTTGAAAGAAAATGCTCAGAATTCAAATGTTAAGATTTCTACTACTAGCGTTATGGGAATAAATAACCAATGATAAAAACAGCCATGTATGATCGAGGTTTTGAATTTTTTTTAATTGCTGTATTGTTGGTAATAAAAATCACAAATTAATTGGAATGAATCCAACAGAAAAACTTAAAAGTCAAGAAAGAATAAATATCTATTTAAATACCTCAAATTAAGGGGATATAATTGTTTTCACTCTAAAGAGAACTTGTGGAGTTGGAGAGATGGCTCAGCGGTTTAGAGCACTTGTTGCTGCTGCAGAGGACCTGGGTTCAGGTCCTGGCAGGGGCACAGTGGCTCACACCATCCGTGAGTCCAGTTCCAGGGATTCAACACCCTTTGTTGAGCTCCATGGGCATTAGGTACATGTGGTGCACATACATACATACAGGCAAAACACTCAAATATATAAAGTAAATAAGTTAATCTATCATACAATTGTATGTAGTTTGCTTTTAATATGAATTAATTTTTTAATCTCACAAAATAATAAAAGGGTTTGTAGTTCCTTTTCCCAACTCATTTTCAAAAGTAGGAATATAACTTAGTACTAAATTATAATTCAATATATGAGATTTTAACAATAATTGTGTATTTTATCACATTTGCCTACCATGAAAATAACAAGAAAATTAACATAGACCAAATTTCATTTTATGTTTTAAAATGTCTTAATCATATATGTATAGCTAATATATTAAATTGATTGTTTCAAGTTACTACTCAGAACGTGTGATGTGTGCAGTTAAAATATTACCCTGCCTAAATATGCACAGCAGGATCTTCCTCTTACACCTTCTGCTGTTCAAACAACTAAATGGAGTTTCGTTTCAGCCTACATACGCCACTTAACATTAAAAAAAAAACCAGAACAAGTAACGAGATCTTATTTTAAGTTACTCACACACAGCAATCCAGGGCCGGGAGAGCAACAATTAAATCGAGAAAGACTGTTTTGTTTCTTCATGAGCAAACCTAACTCCAAATATTCTCAATAAATCCCCTTTGTGCACTTCAAGTGAACCAGCAATACTGCATTTGACTCTGACAGATAATTGTACTGTACACCCACTTCATGCCCTGGAGCCCTGGGGACTGGATTGGCCCTTGAGAACCCAGAGAATGCTGTTGAGGCAGGCAGCATGCAGGGAACCAAGCGACTGAGTCCCTGATGATTACTGCGCACAGCCTTCTGGTGTGTCCCCCACACAAATTAGCAACAGTTGGGCTTCCAACCACAGGGACAACTCCAACTGAATCAGATTTCTCCTTAAACCTGGATGAGCTTGGATGGCTGTTGCTAAAATCCACACCAAAGGAAAGCGGTGCCTCCAGCTTCAGTCGGTGGCTTAGGAGCCAAAAGCCACTAGGATACATTTCCACCTTGAAACGGGCTGTAATAGCAGCAGTGGGGAAGTCTGAGGATGATAAGGAGCTGGCTGCAGTTTCCAGGGTGCTGGATGGGAGGGTCTGCATGAAGCACACCAGTCACACCCGCTCACACTAGATACACTGAAGGTAGCGCCGAGTAGGAGAGAAATGGCTTCCATGTGAGTCCACGAAAAATGTAGTAAGTGACTGAAGTTCGCAGCACTGGCTAGAAATAAAACCCTTCACAGTAAATGAAGCTGTGCTAGGAAACCGCGTTTTAAAGGACCTCAAGAATAACAAACTGCATTTTTTCTTCAATAAGTGATAAAAAAGATGAAATTTTTTAATGAAATAGAAATTCTGAAACTTAGTTCAATTAACTTAGTTCAAATGTACACTGGTATCTATGCCATCAATATAGCAATTGGGTTTTCATACTGAATAAAATGAACTGCTATTTAAAATATTAACATTAGTGTATCGTTTTTCAGAAATGTATGCTTATTTAACCCCAAAGTTCAAATCTAAGATAAATAAAAAATGAAATATGCATCTTTTAGCATTTCAGCAGCTTTGCGAAGTTACTATTTCCTGATGAGCCTAAGGATTACAATCACCCTAAATGACAAAATATCCACTTAAAACGCTCCGATTGACTTCCTGTGAACAATTTTCCACAAGCACAATAGAAACTAGGAAAGCCAGGCCACACTGCAATCTTGCTGGGCAAGAGAACAGTTTCAGAAATGTAAAGCAAAAAACTGGAATTAAAGTACATTACATTTTACAGATGAAGACACCAAGGCCAGAGAAGGGAAGTGCCCCCAAACAGTTTGGTTGCACCTCACACCAGACAACAGGAAGTCCGTCCCAACGGGTTAGCTTGCTGGCTTGAGTTCCAATTGTGAAGAAGAAAAACCAGGGACGAGTAAAGAATCTGAGAGTACCCAAAGGAAACCACAGACCCAAGCACGACATCAGCTGTCATTCAACTGGCATAGGCAAACTTTACGAGCAACGAAGGGCATGGAGAGTTTTAGAGGAATAGGTGCCCAGCTCGTGACTTTCAAGCCAAGATTTGCCTGAAACGTGTCTTGGTCAGGACTGCAGGCTCCCTGTCTGTACCTGCCTCCCTTCTAGAACAGCCTCTTTCCACATCAGAAACAGAAAGCCTCAGTCACTGCCACTGACCTACTGTGAGCACAGAACTCGGGAACTCCACGGGGGAGGCCAAAGGATGTATCGCAGCTTGTGTTATGAGAAATTCTCCACATGGGTCACATGCATATGCATGCTAAAGCTTGGGAACAAGAGGGCTGGGTTAAGGAAGAATAACACAATCTCAAGGGCTTGTACCAACAAAAGTTTATTCTTTGCTTATGCCGCATGTGTGGGAAGGGCTAGCTCCGGCAGACTAGAGGCCATCTTCATTTTGTATCAGAGTGTGACAGGGAGATGCCCATCTGGAAAGAGTGTGAACTGTCAAAGGAGGAAGAAGGAATGAAGAAAACCAGGCTCCCGCCTCTAATTAAATGAAAGTCACTTCCACTTAGATTCTTCAGCCAAAGCACATCACAACTCCAGGGACAATGGCATCAGGAAAGAAAGCGCTCGCTCTCCCACGCAGGCCCCACAAAGGGTTGTGAACAATAGCACCTGTCTACCATTAAGGCCAAACACAGAACTGCAGAGAATCAATTATGTTTATTTGGAATATTTAAGGAAATTCAAAACAAAATTCCATTTTCTACAGAACATGACACCATTAGTCAGTGATTCTCACACTAACTTTAAGCAGGCTGATTACAGGCTTTTCTATGGCACATTATTTAGGAATTACTTTATAGTGTACGCACACACTACATATAGTCTAAGCTGCCTTCTTTATAGATTTTTTAATCGTTCAGACATTTCAGAACATTCTGATTACACTCAACTGGCAACATTTTGCCTAGGAGATAGAATGCTTAGTAAAAAATATGCTGAAAAAATTTAATCTATGTAGAAATTAAGAAATATATTCATTGTATAGCAATTATATTCCTAATTGAGCACCAAGTTTCTTCGATTCATTTTTCTAACAGAAACTCTGGGGTTTGTCTATCTTGATTTTCAGTTTTTGAAACCATTTAGTTTTGAAGCAACTACTTGAATGCCTATCAGTAGCTCCCATCATACAAAGTTCCTTGCCTGTCTTCATACTGACGAGCTGCTACACATTTACACTTGAACATGAACATGTGTCTCTGAACAGGGGGCACCAGTCTCTTCTTAGGCAGAGGTGTTTTTAAAACCCCATGTGAAATAAACTGCCATTGTAATCTGAAGATGTCAAGTGTAAGAGGCGAGACCCCTGCTGGCAGGAATGTTCACTAGAGTACCAGGAGCCGCAATCCAGGAAAGGGATGCAAGGGTAGCACTCGCATGCTGGGACATTGCTGGAGTAGAGTCATCATCCAGGAGCTGCAATCCAGCAAAGGGATGCAAGGGTAGCACTCGCATGCTGGGACATTGCTGGAGTAGGGTCATCATCCAGGAAAGGGATGTGAGGGTGGCATTCGCATGCTGGGACATTGCTGGAGTAGAGTCATCATCCAGGAGCCGCAATCCAGGAAAGGGATGCGAGGGTAGCACTCGCATGCTGGGACATTGCTGGAGTAGGGTCATCATCCAGGAAAGGGATGTGAGGGTGGCATTTGCATGCTGGGACATTGCTGGAGTAGAGTCATCATCCAGGAGCTGCAATCCAGCAAAGGGATGCGAGGGTAGCACTCGCATGTTGGGACATTGCTGGAGCAGGGTCATCATTTCTTCACTCACTCAACCCTTCACACTGTCTACCATGCAAGTCCTTGCATTCTATGACAGTGTTACAATCCAGAGAAGTAGTCACCCAAATAGTGATACCATGTTACAGAACCTGGCACTAGTAAAGCACAATGGAGGACCACCCAGCGTTGGCTTCAGTATCAAGAAGGTCAAGGCACAGCATAAAGGCAGAAGCAGACAGAAGATGAAGGGATACATGTAACTTGGATAAGGGGTAACTGGGTATCAGGAACAGTCAGGGGTTAAGATGCACAGCATGGGGATGAGGGAATGTGGGAGAAAAACTGTCACAGATAGTAAAAACAGGAGTGAATTTCACCTCTAAGAGAAGGGTCCATTGATCTCCCTACTCAAATGACCCAATTGTTTTTAATATAATCTCATTTAGTAATATCTGTTGAAATAGCAACCTACCAACTAAATTCTGAAGGCAAGAGATATTAAAATCTAAATCTGAAATCAATAGATATTAAAAACACCTAAAATGTCTATTATTCCTTTATTTTGTTTTTAAGTTAAAAGATGAAGCCACCCACTAATCTTCATAGAATTTAACGCTTATCAAAAGATGTTATATAAAAAGCTCAAATAAGGCTAAAAATAATTCAAAACTACAGCCAAAGGAACATATAGAGATAAAATATCAAAACTAAGTAACTAAAATTATTTATAATACGTCAAAAAGCTCCAATGCTTTAGCATAGTAAACATGATCTAATCAAGCATTCAAGGAGGCTGCCCTCTCTTCTCCCACCTCCACACAGAGAAAACCCTCATCTCAACCAACTACAATATGGTCTAGCCGTCACTGTGTGTATGTGACTGCTAGCAACATCAATTCCTGAGAGCGGGAAGAAGGAAGGGCAATGAAAAGTGTCGTTATAGAGGGAGAAGTTGCTTTCCGTCCATCATTTGTAATTAACACTACACCTAAGGAATAATGAAGCAAAGGTTATTTGTCTAAACAGTTACTCATTTGTTCAACAAGTAATTATCGAGCCCTGAGTTAGAGTCAGACGAGAGGCAACAGATTCATGAGTAGGCTGTTTAAACTCTGTACCAGATTCTCCACCTGAAAATGTAAATAGTACAGTCTACTTCATACGGCTCAAATGCTACTATCACTGCACTATTGTTACAGCCCCCACAGCTACAGCCTAAGACACACGGAAGGCAAAAGCAGTGAACACTCCTGACTCAATGCAAGCTCCCTGCCTTAAAGCTTGTGCTGAAATAGACAGTATCTTCCTGAAATCAATACCATATTGGTTTCACCATGCTTTGTAATTACAGGCTTCTTTCAGAAACACATATATAATCAGACTGGCATACAGTGATTTACAAGCTGCAAGTAGGTACATGTAATATAAATTGTCAAGTGAAATTGGGACTTAGACTGAAAACAAGTTCAAGCTTGTGAGCACATGAAGTCATAAACCACGGCAGAGTCATGTAAGAGAATAGTATTCAGCAATGTAAACAGAGCAAGGAACTTTGTAAAAGTAAGCATCTTTAAAACAATTGAAAAAGGGTCAGTTAGTTAAAGGGACACTATATCTGATGCCTGCCACTCATATGGATTCTAGGAAAAGGAAACCAGCTCCCTAGGGAAAGGGAAGCAGAGGTGGAAAATGACAGTGAACGAGCACAGGAAAGCTTCGGGGATGGTGGGAAGGCTCCAGCTCAAGTACGGGGTGCTGACACGTAAGCAGTTATACAACCCCAGGAGTAAGTCACTGAGCAGAGGATTAGTAACCCTTTAATGAAGATGCACGATTGACAAATGAGCCCCAGGGAGAGAATAAGCCATGAGGATAATGAGAAAACAACTCTGGAAAGGATTCAGCAAGGGAGAAGTGGAGCAGCTTCCTGGAGCGCTGGCTCCTTCTGGGAAGCTCTCCTGGGAAAGGCAGTCTGGGGGCCGGAGACCTGCGGCAGCTCTACCACGGACACTGCACAGGAGACTGGGATGGGGGTGACGAGGGGCTGGTTACAGGACCAAGCTTGGAGGGTAGTTGGGGGTGACAGGAACGGGTGTCTGGAGGAAGTTTTGTGGGAGCAGCTCTCTCCTTGCAGGCATTTCTTCCTCCTCCTCTCCTTGCTGCTTCTCCACCTCCTCCACTTCCTCCTCTTCCTCCTCCTTCTAAGATTTACACAACGTTCTATTGGATTTTATAATCAAACCCAAGAGGTAAGATGCCTCATATCTTATGCTGTGCAGTACCTTATAAAGTGGGAGAAACTGTTGATTTCTGCACAATGTCAAATCAGTACCACGAATTGGAGACTTTTCCAAAGTTGACAGCACGGAGTTTTTCCAACTTCAAATTACATATATTCATATATATGTTACATTTTTATAAAATGGCCAATGATTAGAGCCTGCTATACTTTCTAAGGCTGAAACTGTAACAGGCCCCAAACTAGATTAAAACAAGTTTTAATGAGTTGGTTTTCTTTGTTTACAGTAGGGGGATTTGAACAGACAGTTCCACACACTTCACACACATCTGGAGTGTGCTCTACCACTGAGCTACATCCCCAGCCTGCTTTTTCAATGTTGTTTTGGTCTATTCTTTCTAAGTTGCCCAGGCAAGACTTACATATGACCCTACTACCTCAGCCCACTGTTACTGACCTTGAGATCACAATGCCTACACCACCAAGACTGGCTGAGTAACACCATTTGAAGTCATAAAGCTATCCATAACAAGACAAAAATACATTTTTACCACAAATGTGACAACCACCACTCTTGACATGCCTCAGTAAGGAGTGGAGGAATGAGAAGCCAACTAGAACTGTCGGGATCATGAGTCCAAACGGAGAGCTCACTCAGCACAGCAAAGCCAATGAGAAGGTGTTCCCTAGGTGACAATGGTAGAGCACCCATAGTTCAGAAAAGGGAGAGCAAGGAGGTTTTCCTCACTGCAGTCAACACCTCTAACACTCGGAACAGTCTTCCGGTTACCATGACTTTCTGGAGGAACAATGGGTTTGCCTGTAGCAGGGCAGACAGACATGTGGCCAGCTGCAATGTTGAGAGGTTTATCTTCCTGATCCTGTAAATATTCAGCGACCATTTTCGACTTCATAATAAAGTACAGTTAGAATCCAACAAGCTGATTCTTCATTCCAGTCCTTTCAGTATCTTACTGTTGGAAGTTTAAAAGAAACAAAACAAAACAAAAAAACTGGCTTCTGAACGCTGGGCTTTCCAAGTGAAAACGTGAAGAGGATGGACTGAATGGCCTTTCAGATTCTTCACAACTTGGAGCCAGTGAGACAGCTCAGCGAGGGTATCCTCTGCCAAACCTGATGTGATGTACTGAGCTCTCTAAACACACTAGGGCACAAAGACGTGTACACACATATACATACAGATTTAATAAATAAATGGAAAATAAAAAGCTTCAAAAGTTACAAATCACTGACATAATTTATAAAATATTGTTATCTACAAATTCATGGTTCACTCAAACTTGATATGGTCTCAATATGATTTTAAGCCTCAAATTAAATAACTACTACTGAGTATATACAAAATTTGTATATGATGGATTGGAATATTTGATTCCAAGGTGCACTGAAGGTATCATGTTTTCTAAGTAGAATGTTGCATAGATGCCATTCTCCCAACGTAAATGCACATTTATTACTAGTGAGGGAACTAAATACCTAAATATTCAAAATTACATTTTAAATTTAAGATACCTTACCCAGCTCTGAATTCACCTCTCAAAGTTCAGCATCTAAAATGATCTGAGTTCCCAACAGCGAATGTGGAAGGGGGCATTGCAGTCAGTAATTGTTAAAAAAGACAAGTTTCTACAAAATGTCCTAGCTTCAAATGATAAAAATATACCACACTATTGTTTATGAAAATGTCTTAAATATACATACTATCCAAGAATTAACATTCGTTAATGTGGCATATATCCACACCATTCGGGTTTATGCATTTTCCTTCTTTAAGGCACATAAAGTTGAGATATGAGCATATTCTAATTAGTTCTAATTACATCTTAATTGTTTCTTCAAAAACCATCCTACCTCATGCCCACCATTTGAATGTAAACCACAATGGGGAAGAGAAACAAAGCAATAATATATTTATTTCAACATGCTGCGTGACTAGGGGTCTTTGTGGAGCCTGGAAGAAAGGCAACATAGGCTGATAACTTGAAAATCCACACAAGCTTGATTGTTTTTCTACTCTGAGACTCTAACTTGGTGAAAAATATACCTGCTTTCCAATAAATCTGTAGTACGTACGGACAGTGTCTGAGGTTTTAGTGTCCTGTCACACAAAAATCCAATATGCAGAGTGATGTCCTCTTGCAGATCAGGCGACACTGCCTTACAGGCAAAGGCCTTCACTAGCAAACTGGGCTCACCTACCAGTCAAGTGTCTGGTAGACAGGCTTTGGCCTCAGGAAGCCTGCAGTGGTTGCTAGTTTTATTTTAAATAAAGGAGTTTACATTTGACTTCCAGCCATGTCTTATTCTACGTGTACATTGGTAGAAAAGGGAAACCCACGCTTCAGAGGCGAGAGCCCGGGAGGACAGAAGGAGAATCAAGTGAAAACAGGAAGATACCAGAGAGCACAAGAGACAAAAATGATCCTGTGTTTGCTTCCCTGAAATACAATTAGCCAATGTAATAATACTTCGTGTGCATTTTTTTCTAATAGAAAGATTGTAGAGGCCTGAACACAGACACAAACACTTCTTAAATATTATTTCACTCAAACAAGGAGAAACCATTTATTTACCCTAGAAATATAACAGATGTCCCTTAAAGTCTCCTGTCCCCCGCAAACAGGGCTTCTCTGTATAACAGTTCTGACTATCTTGGAATTCACTTTTCAGACCAGGCTGACCTTGAACTTACAAAGATCTACCTGCTTCTGTCTCCTGAGTCCTGGGATTAAAGGTGTGTGCCACTATCCAGCTACTCTTAGATTTATTTAAAATCTGGAGGCAGGTTCTTCAGATTCTAGTTCCCTTACGTATCAAAATATAAACATCTTTAGCCTTCAAATGAGAGGGCATGGAACTGAAAAATTACAGCACCTGAGCTCAAGAACTCTGCACTTGGGGCAGTGCAGGATTTTTGGTACAATGCCTCTAAAGCACAAGGATATACCTACTACACTGTGGTCCTTTCATTAAAAAACAAAAAGTGAGGCCAGGTGGTGATTGTGGTGCACGCCTTTAATCCCAGCATTTGGGAGGCAGAGGCAGGTGGATCTCTGTGAGTTCGAGCCCAGCCTGAACTACAGAGTGAGTTCCAGGACTGCCAGAACTATCCAGAGAAACCCTCTCAAATAGCTCCCCACCACCAAAAAAATGAAGAAAGAAAGAGAAAGGGAGAAAGGAAGGAAGAGAAAGGAAGAGGGGGAGGGAGGAGGGAGGGAAAGAAGGAAGGAAAAGAAAGGAGGGAAAGGAAGGAAGAAATGAAGGGAGGGGAAGGAAGAAAGGAAAAGGGAGGGAGGGAGGGAGCGAGGGAGGGAGAAAGGAATGTGTTATGGTGGGAATGGCTTAGCACAGTCTGGGAAGGGAGCCCTTTGGGACCTGAAGAAGCTGAGCCGTGTCACCAGGGAGGACAGCCTTGAGGGAAAAGCAGGCAGAAACTGCTCTACACCACATTTGGGAGGATATGACAAATAAGTCTGGCTTTATTCCTGACAGCTGTGGCATAACTCACAGATTCATAATGAAGCTGCTGGCAGAGTAGCCTGTGCTGGCCCTAAGGGAATGTGGGAAATAAACCCAGAGTTGGGAAGGGTTTCACTTTCAGTGCTCAGCAGCTTTCAGAGTTGGATGTCCTGCTGACATTTCCAGCTCGGGAAGCAAAGCCTTTCTCAATCTCCTCCTCACCCCACTTAAAGACTGGTCTGAAAACCACCTTCCCCAAACAGCAAAACACACATTCTGGAGTCTCATATCTTGTACCCATATTTAAAGTGCTTATTTAATTTACTTCATTCAAACCATCTCTCTTTACACAATTAATACAAAACTCAAATGTCCAAAGTACACAGTTTGTCAAACAATGGCAGCAAGGTCAGATAAACAGTAAACAGTAAGAAGGAACCAAGCAGACCAAGAGAAAATTACTGATAATCCTTGTTACCTCTGAGATCTTTAACTTTATGTGCAAATATACGAGTCTCTGGATGTCTCTGCACATATATGCATGAGCCCTCAGATGCCAGATGAAGGGACTAGATCCCTGTAAGCTGGAGTTGCAGGTGGTCATGAGACACCCAGCAGGAGTGGGGAGTGCAAGTGATTGTCACCAATGACCCATCATCTCTCCAGGCCCCTAGTTTTTTGTTGTTAAGGTTTTCTTATTTTATGGATATGGGTGTTGCATCTACATGTAGAATAGGGCATGGATCCTATAGGACTTACATTATAGACAGTAGTGAGCCACTATGTGCGTGCAAGGAACTGAACTCAGGACCTCTGAAAGTGGTTGGAGAAGGGGCCTTGCTGTGCTGTACAGCCTGGTCTCTAATGCACTGGTTGACGTCTGTCACTCAATCCTCATAAAGCAGAGTGGAAAGATTCCCCTAGCGGATGATTTCAAGCATAAAATACAATGAGACTGTATATAAATCACCTATCAAGACTGCAGCCTAGAATGTGGCAGGTATTGATTCAATATATGTTAAGCTACTTTTTTCTTTTCCCTTAGATCTTGCTTCCTGAAATTTGTAGCATTTTCTTCTTCTCTCTTGGTATTTAGAAGTTCTTTTTACTAAATCAATAACCTCAGTTTTTAAGAATGAGTTGCAGTTCCAGGTGATGACTTACACACAGTGAAACACTTCTTAACAATGCTGTGCTGTAGCATTGACAATGAACCACAAAGCAAATTTCAACTTCTCACCTTTCCCTTGACCGCTGAGAAGCATGCTACTCTCCTCTGATGCTCAGGGATCCTGATCCCGAGTTCCCAGGAAACCTTGGCTTCAATCCCTTGACTGCTGAGAAGCATGCTACTCTCCTCTGATGCTCAGGGGTCCCGAGTTCCCGGAGAACCTCAGTGTCACAAAGGCAAACAAGCCCTGCTCTGAGTGCACAGTGCTGAAGCTACAAACTGGGTGGGTCAGATGGATTGAGTGTGGTTCTTACTTACACATTTTAACAATGGGCATCTCAAAGCACAATTCCATAAGTCAGAGCATCTAGATAAGAGGTTTGTTCTATTATTTTACAACCACAACATTAAAAAGGGTAATGAGTGGCTAAAAGAAAAATATCAATGGATGAAGGGGGGACCTAAAATTGTAACAAAAACAAACAGCAGAAAGTGAAGTATTCCTGAAGTCAACTGTTATCAAGAATTAGAAAAAGATCTTTGAACAAAACCAGGTGAAAGGACTGTGGGTGAAATGGGGAACAGAAGCTCCCTTGGTCCAAGAAGCAGAAGAGAATCAGCTCAGTAAGCAATGTCTACTCCAAGAGATGACAGGAAACACACACATGCACACGCGCACGCGTGCGCACACACACACACACACACACACACAGAGAGAGAGAGAGAGAGAGAGAGAGAGAGAGAGAGAGAGAGAGAGAGAGAGATCTGCCAAAAGAAACAACCAGAACCCCCCTCCCCTGTACTGACTCCTAGCTGCCTGGCACAGAGGTGCTGGGAACAACTGGAACCACCAGGGAGAAACTTCCCACCCTAGCACCAATTCCAAACAATAGGCCAGTCTGGGGGAAATGCAACCGAGGGCTGAATAGATGTGGGTAGAAAGACAAGGTACTTGGGGTGTGAGGAGGGAGGCTGAAGTATGATCCACAAACCAAAGCTGAGATTCTCTGTGAGCACCTTGGAAGCAATACTCCAAGAAGGAAGAGCTCTGTAACTGTCTGGCAAGAAAATGGGGTGGGGTGGAAGGTATCTAGTAACAAAGAAGCAGCAGCCAAACTCACCACAGGTGAAAGAGCCTGATTTGTAACTATATAGCCAATACGAAGTGGACACAGAGAGATCCAGAACCCTGGCAAAATAAGCATTGCCTGCTGAAAAGGTACACACTAGCACAGACACGGCCTCATAAGAACCTCAGACCAAAACATGTCGTGGCTACCCACCCACGACATGTGGGACAATAAAAGATGGGCATTTCCCTCAAAGCACCATCCATGGTGAAGGCTGGGAACCCAAGGAAGAGCTGACAGCTGCTGGCAGCTGAGTGGGTTTGAATCCTGGGGACATATCTGGTTTAACATATCTGGTTTAACAGGTTTGAACAGAGCCCAGAAGCCACTCTCCCCTTCCATCAGTCCAGTTTGCTGAATGACACAGAGCAAGGATACTAACTGCTGGTGTAATTTCTAAAACTCTACCTTACATTTATTTCGCTTTATCTTAAGTCAAGAATTTCACTCTAGCATAAATTCTCTTAATAATTCTGCTTCATTTATATATTACTTTACTAGGGTTTATGACTGCTCTGCTCTGTATGTTTTGAGACCCATCTTATTAAATAATCCATTATTCCACACAAAATCCATATACCTTCTAATTCCTAACACATCTCCGCTCTATTCCCCATTCTGCCCTCTTCTTAATTCTAACTCTCCATAGCTTTAAGCATGTAAAAACTCTGTTAATTCTAACAACACCCCAACTTTACCCACCCATCTACTTTCCTTTTCATTCTTTCCTCAGTTGATAGTGATCTTGCTAACCATTACCTGCATCCGCACTGTTCCTTCACCCAATAGTTACTGGATTTCAGGGTGACTCAGTAACCGAATGTTATCTTTGCATACTGAATCTGCACTGTCCCTTCATCTAATAGTTACTGGATTTCGGGGGTGACTCAGTAACCAACTGTTATCTTTGCATACTGAATCTGCACTGTCCCTTCACCCAATAGTGACTGGATTTCGGGGTGACTCAGAAGTCGACTGCTATCTTTGCATACTGGGCCTGCCCAGCAGCAGTTCTTCTACAGCTGATCGTCCACACTGCCTGGGGCACTGTAAATTATAACTAATGCCCTAACCCCCAGTCAGTCCATAGGGAAAGGACAACTCATCCCTCTATAGTCTAATCCCACATGACACTACAGATCCCTCAACTAAAGAATGGAGCTATCATTTAAAAAAAAAAAAAAAGGCATTCCCACAATGAGCTAAGCCCACGTGTACAAGTTCCAGTGCGGAAATGCAAGAAACACGAGAAAGTGGAAATAGTATCACCTCTATGGAAAATACCGATCCCACAGGAACAGATTCCAATGGCAGCAACTTGGACGGAAGCTCACACAGAGAATTAAAAAGAGTCATCATGAGAAAATCCAGTAAGAACAAAGGGGACACAAACCCCTGAATGATTCAAGGGGAATACAAATAAACCGCTAAATGAATAAGGAAGTCAGTTTAGGATATGAGGGGGGAATATCAATCAAAATGCTGAAAAAAATATAACAAATCAAAGTTTTAAATATAAAAAAAACATAAAATTGTGTAAGAACAAGGACTGAGTAAAACGAAGCTTCTTATTAGACCTCAAATTCTCATAAAAATAAACCACACACACGCACACACATATTCATATACTACATGTATCAGAAACTAATCTTGAAGGCAAGCATAACTCCAGTGTTTCCAACAATATTAAACATCTGTCTTCAGCACATGAAGCCCTGCAGCAATGTTATCATCTCTGAGCTGCAAGGAAGCCCTTTGCCTGCAGGAATAAAATAATCTGCTCTCTGCTCAACAGAATTTTACTAGCCATGCATAGGGAAGGAGGGTGGGGAAGGTGAAATTATTGGCCTTTGCAGACAGAAAACTTTCTACTTGGAACAGAGATATGTCTGACTCATCAAGAGCATATGGAGGTTTAAGATCCTTAACTATAAACAGTAGGGTCCAGGCCTGGGTGGTCTGTGTTATGTCCAATAATATATAAATTGGCTTATCCTCAAAGTAAATATTTCCATTTTATTATTATGAGTCATGAAAATATTCAGTCTGTTAAAAAACAGAAACATTTTCAATCCAATCTCTTAGCAAAAGGTCTGTATTTTCAATTGACATTTGAGGACTCATTAAATGCATGAAGAGGTAAGTGACTTTACTGGCCTCTTACAGGACATCTAAATGAAGAGGAAAAGTGCCCAATGGGACGGAAACTTAGTGTGATGAAGATCGCTGTTATTTTCTATATACTGGTTAATAACAAGCATAAGGGATGGGATGAAATGAGAAACCCCACAGGTGCCACTCCTTATCTCAGATGATCTGGTTACACTATAGAAGTCACCTAATGGCATTGCTATATTGGTTATGCCTCTCATTTTCTTCAAATACTATATCAGAGTGGCAGATGATGGTTAGATGTGTTTGAAAAATATTTTATCAAAGATGTTATTTATTTTCTGGAGATCTTCAGGGAAGGGAAGAAGAATAAACTCTCTATTCATATGGTGTATGATAAAATGGCTCTCAACGCAACCAAATTATTCTCAATGAATGAAAAAGATATCCAAAATTCTTCAAGGATGACAGGAACTTGGAACTCGGGATTCTCTCCACACCTGCTTAATGAATTTGACAAATGATATTTAAAAGCTGTAAGAGCTACATCACCAGAATATGGAGATGCAAAGAGCATCGTGGGCAGACATGCAGGATGGAAAGTCTTGGCTCCCAGCTGGATTTCTCACTACTGGTTTGCTAAATGAGCATTAAATATTATTTGCTCTGCTCTAATTTCTCCCTTCCAAAAGAACTGGCCTCAGTGTGAAATTCTCTCAGTGGAAAGTAAATAAAAATTAGGAAATACTTTAGCTGCCTGGCTGTTTCCCAGGAAGCACATATGGACACAGATGCTTGCTGATATCCTACTCATCCAGTTCTAAAAAACTAATGCTGATGCCAAAAATATTTTTCTATACAAGTAAATGGTACTTCTTATCCTACCATATCTAGGTGGCAAGAATTTTAGTCATACACATTAAGTAATTCTGTAGTATTGGTAATACAGGAATTCTAATAGATTTTACCATCTTACAACTTTAACATTTATTTTACTAGAATAGAATGGATTAGTACTGTAGAAGACAACCTTTAGTTTGACTTGACATCTATACATTGTGCTACTAGAACTAAATATATTTAGTTAAATCTAAATAAAATCCAATTCCAGAAGTAAACAAAGGTTTTAAGAAAATATATTTTTAAAGAGAAAGAATTTATGCTATTTAAAATTATTCTAGTTACAATATGAAAAACAGGGGGAATATGAGAGTTTTCCTTCTTCCCCATTGTAAGACATTACTTATTTGCAGAAATCAGCACAAAATACAGAGAAGTTTTCATGTGTCACAAAATTTACAACTTTAAAACGTATAATTTAAACACAGCTGATTGTTTTATGAAACAAGCAGCTCACTTCCTACTGTGAGTAAACATGTTCCCTTCAGAGATGTCTTAAAAGATGGTGCTTCGAGATAGTGTTGTCATCCATACATCTGTTCCTTATGCAAAACTCTGATGCTTAATGTGCCATTAAAATAACACAGTGGCAATAAGAATGTCTTTTTGAGTCAAGGTCTCATACTGTAGCGCATGCAAGCCTTCAACTCACTACATTAGCCCAAATTAGCCCTGAACTCGCGGTGAGCCTTCTGCCTCCACGTCTTGGGTGCTAGAATTATAGGAGTGTGCACCAATACAGCTAGAATCTTATATCTTTCTTCCATCTTATAGGGAAAATTTGTTTAATGAACTATCGTTTTGTATGCTAATCAAAGCATGCTTAACTATTTTGGAACGCCAAGTTCTGATGGCAGATGGTGTCATACATAGTATAATATCCAATCCTCCCTCTCTCTCCTGTGTGTGTGTGTGTTCACACGAGTGTGTGTGCGCACCATGAGGCTAGAGCTAGAGCTCTACTGCATCCCCTCAGGTGCTGTGAAGCTCAAGTTTTGGACACAGGGTCTCTTCTCAGCCTGGCAGTCACCACTCAGGCCCCACTGGCCTTGGTGTGGACAGGAGTTGTCATTGCCAGTGTTTCAGCTCTGCCACTAAATGTAGAAATTCCACCATTAGGAGAAATTCCATCATTAGGAGAAATTCAATAGTGCATCTAAACTCTCTTTACCTAGATTAGGATAAAATTATGGGACTTCTTTAATCTCTGCTGCAATTTTAGCTGACTGCTACCTCCAGCCTCAGTGGCAACAACAGCGAGCTGTAAACAAGAAAGCACTATGTGATACAATGGGGAAACAGGATTTACCTATGCATACATTTTGTGAACGACTCATAATTATCAGATGAATATGGCACGCACAGTATACTGACTGGCTTGTTACAGGCTAACATTTATTTAAAGGAATCACTCAATGAAAGCAGTTTCTGTAATATTCAATGTGCAGAGTGTATATGTACAAATATGAATGGGATGACCATACTGGTGAATAAGGAAAGAGGAAACTCAGGCTGACCCTCTGCCCTCTGAAAGTCTTATGTGCATTGCAATCAGCACAGTCAGCAAGAGGAAAACTATGCTCACATTAGAAGTTAAGACAGGCTACAGAGATTAAATACCCCAAGGTTAGACATAGAGTAGACTGCATTTCTAACAACAATTTGGATTAGATAATGATTACAATGATTAGAATTTACATTTATCGATTACTACTTATTAGGCAATGTTCATTCAGTCCTAGCTATAACTACAGGTTCTAAGAATAACTTTCTTTAAACACACTTGATGTGGGATTCACCCCTGTAAGCTGTGAATATCACTGGTTAATAAAGGAACTGCTTTGGGTCTATAGCAGAGCTATAGGGGAACAGAGCTTGGTGGGAAAAACTAAACTGAATGCTGGAAGGAAGGAGGCAGAGTCAGAGAGAAGACATGTACCCACACCAGAGACAGATGCCGGTTGGAATAATGCCGGTAAGTCACAGCCATGTGGCGATACACAGATACTAGAAATGGGTAAAATAAAAATGTAAGAGTTAACCAATAAGAAGTTAGAGCTAATGGGCCAAGCAGTGATTTAATTAATACAGTTTCTGTTTGATCATTTCGGGGCTAAGTGGCTGGGAACCAACAAGCGGCCTCCTTACTACACACTGAAGAGATGAAACAACAAGAAGGTAAGTAACTTGCCCAAGATCCCAAAGGAAGGATTATTCACATCCAGGCAACAGGCTCGCATTTCTGCCTTGCTAATCACATCCAGGAGACCACACTACCTTGCACACCACCTCAGGGAGTTTAGGGTTGGGGAGAAGGCACAGCTGTTGAGAAAGAATGCTGGCTACTTTTGCAGAAGACCTGAATTCATTCCCCAGCACCCACATCAGGAGACTCAAAACTGTCTAGAACTATAGCTCCCTGGGATCTGACACCCTCTTTGGGCCTTTGAAGGTACCGACATATGTTTGCATATTATGATGCAGAGACATACAGAGACACATAAATTAAAATAAATGATTTTTTTAAATAAAAATAGATTTTTATTTTGTTTAGTTTTATTTAAACAGGGCCACAACTATTTGGTTTTTTTTTTGTTTGTTTGTTTGTTTGGTTTGGTTTGATTCTTTTGCTGTTGTTAGAAACGAACAGGAAAGGAGAGTTGGGGGGATGTCATTTTCAGGTGCGTTGCTTTTGTTTAGGCTGCATTTGTTTAACTCTGTGATGTTGTGATTCTTTGCCTGTCTAAACACCTGA
Source organism: Ondatra zibethicus (assembly GCA_004026605.1). Lineage (NCBI taxonomy): Eukaryota > Metazoa > Chordata > Mammalia > Rodentia > Cricetidae > Ondatra > Ondatra zibethicus. The sequence continues at coordinate 11,230 of PVIU01007245.1, read as the reverse complement.
TGGTCCTAATAAAGAGCTGAACGGCCAATAGCGAGGCAGGAGCAGGGATAGACAGAGCTGGCAGGCAGAGAGAATAAATAGGAGAAACAAGGAAGAAGAGAAGCAAGAGAACAAGGAGAGAGGGACACCAGGGAACAGCCACCTAGCTACACAGGAAGCCACAGAGAAAAAAGTAAAGAAAAGTATACAGAAACAGAGAAAGATAAAAGCCCAGAAGCAAAAGATAGTCAGGATAATTTAAGTTCAAAAAAGCTGGCAAGAAACAAACTAAGGCTGGGCATTCATAACTAAAAACAAGCCCCTGTGTGTGATTTATTTGGGAGCTGAGTGGTGCCCCCTCCCTCCCACAGCAGAGGAGAGAGCAGATGCATGCAGACTGCAGGGAGGGAGGCAGGTCTAGTTTGGGCAATGGAGCTGAGCACTGACAGTGGAGAGGTGAATATGGGAACAATGCAAAGGCCATTTAGTATGTCACCTGATTTCTAGCTGGGAGAGTGGCATCCATTAACTGGCTGAAGAAAGGCAAACAGTGTGGAAAAGCTAGAATCACCGAACTAGAGATGCTAAGTCCAACTGGTGAAATGTCAGTCTGAGGAGCCATCAAACAACCATGTCACTAGATTATATGTGGCTTTGAAAGTTAGGAGACATAACACAGAGTAGGGATCATTAATATACAATGGAAAGTAAATGCTCAGAAATGTGTAAGACAGTATCAACACTGAAAAACAGTGAGGTCCAGAAACAGAATCAAATACACATGCATAAAGGATGGTGCAAGAAACAAGACAATGAAGAGGCACTGGAGGAGGGAAAAGAGGAAGAAATGAATCAAGACTGAATCATTTCAAAAAACTAAGGGAAAGGTTTACAGGAAAAGGAGGCAAAATTCCCTAGGTAGCTGAAAATCCCTGTAAGAAAGAATAGTAAGTAATCATTAGATTCAGAGGCAGGCTGTTTCTGAGGATCTTAGAGAGAAATTCAGAGGCTCATGAGGTGAAAATCAGATTACAGTGACTCCTAAGAATGACAAAAGGCAAATATGGATAACTAATTTAGAAAATCCGGATGTTAGGAGACAGAGAAACGAAAAGGTGGTGTCAACTCGTCCCCCTCACTTTCCTTTCCACAGCCACACCTCTGGCCACTGCTTCTTGAGGCTCCTGGCTCCTCTACAGACCATCTTCAGCACCAGCCTCCTGACCTTTTATGAGGAAATTAACATTATGATTAAGTGATCTTTAGGGGCTTTTAAAATACCACTTATGAGTGAAGCAACTACCACACACGCCCTTAGTGGAGGCATCTGCAATGAGCATCAGATTTATCCTATGATCACGCCACTGTTTCAGGATACTACATATCGCATGACATATAATTTATGTACAAATATTTTCCCTTCCAACTATCAAAGCACAAGCTAAAAATATTTCCTGGGTAAAATCAATTTTGTGTGATCGGTACCATAAAAAATGTGGAAGAAAAAGAAAAAAGTCACAAAAAGAAACATAATCCATCTGAGAAAATACCAACACATCCAAACTCCTATTAGGCGCCCCAAGTAAATAAGGGGACTGAGTACAACTGTTTCACTGAGAAAGGGCATTTGCCTCTCACCACCCCTTTTCCAGAGAGACGCTAATATATACAGTGACCAGATCCTGGTCCCCTCCTTACACAGAACAGGCAAGTTTTCAGAATGCCTAATGGAATCTCTAGGTCAGTTGCCTCTAGCTTTAAGCAGCACATGCATACAAAAAGAATATGCTGATGTACTCCCTTCATGTTGTGTGATGTTTAAAACAATGGAAGGTACTGGTTTAGTCAGCTGAACAATGAAGAGAATGGACTCAGGTTGGAGAGAACAAAGCTAATACCCATGCTTTGTTTAAAGTAGTGCAATCCTTGGCACATTCCACAAACTCTCAAATTTCAATATCCTCACCGTACGACAGTAAAATTCAGTACCTATGCTTTTTTAAGCTGTGGTAAAGTTTAAACCTGGAATATTTACAAAGCAGCTAGCACAGACCCTTGCGTGCAATAAGCACTCAGTAAATATTATCTAGCTAGTTGATATAACTGTTTGTTATCAAAATTATAGCATTCGAGGTCTTTCTCAGCCATAAAAAAGGCACTCGGCTTCACTGAAGCCCCAGGAGGCGCAGACTGACACTAATGTACAACTTAAACCACAGAGGTACACATTAGCATATGATTCTTTTGAAGATAATAAAAGATTCGCGAATTCATCACTTGCTTAACTGTGCCCAAAAGAATTTAAAACTTGTTTCATTTCACTTACGTGACCAGAAAGTAAGCTTTGGGCACCATTTTGCAGGGAAACTATTACAAACATAATAAAAGTACAGATAAGTCCTTATCGGGGCTTATAGCACTTTTACATTAATATGCACTCTCAATAAACTCAGGCGCAGAATCAAAGTATGGATGCTGGAAGTATAAAGCTGCCTCATCTTACAGATGGGGGTGTCATGTCCTCCCACAGGGAAGACTGACAGAGGAAGAGAGGGAAAGGAGGTGCTTGGGAGAGACATGAAAATTAAAGAAAAGGCTCGCGGGGTGCCCCCTTCTGGCATGCGGGGTGCCACCTTCTGGCATGCGGGCACACATGGAAGGAATGCTGTACACATAATAAATAAATAAATGTTTAAAAAGAAAAGGCTCAACAGCAGGACCAGAGAACAGAATGAGATGGGAGCTTTAGAAACAGGACTGAATCAAGAGCTCAAGATCAGAGGTGCACACTCAGAAGTGACAGACAGTTAACCACAGGACTTATGCTTGAACAGAGTTCTTTTTGTTAGAACAGAACTCTCTTCAGGTGGGAGTGAACAGAATGGTAGCTACCTGATTCATGACTGAACGAGAAAAACTAAGTGAGGGCAAGCAGAGCGGAAGCAGAGTCCCCACAGAAGAAGGGCTCAAGGAGGACGGCAGCGGCAGACGTTTAGAGACACAGTTCAGTCTCTAGTCGATCTCTTTCATGACAACAGCTGTTAGAAATTCCAACTTCTTATGGGAAAGTTTCCTATTTCAACCACTATTTATTAGTTCTGTGACAATTTGATATGGAAGATAAGAATGTAGAACTGTACTCTACAGTAACTGTTCTTTTGAAAGTTCTCGTCCAGAGCTTTAAGAAGCAACATGCCATGGCACTTTATAAAGCTGTCTGAAGATCCAGCCAATTGCTTTTCAACAAGATGAACTTTCATACAGAACAAACAAAAAGCTATGTGTCTGTAAAGCTGATGTACAGAACACTTAAGAAAAATTAACCTTCCATAGAACTGGAAGACGAAATGACAACTGACTATATTAGTGAGCTTAGAGCTAGATCCACAATGTACAGATGAGCCAGAGTTCTTTAATTCTTTTTAAAAAGCTACTTTTTTTTTTACCATTTAATTATTTAGTGTGCGCACTTGTGGAGGACAGAGGACAACTTTTGGACATCATGTTTCTCTTTTCCCATGTAGGTCCCAGGAACTTAATTGAGGACATGAGACTCGGTGACAAGTTCCTTTACCTGCTAAGCCATCTCACTGGACACACAGCTACTATTGATGAATCCATGTAGAAACAGGCATATATATTCTATTAAACTATCGGTTCCTGATAAAGACTAGAAATATCACAAACGTTTGCCAATATAGCTTTTTCTGTAAAAACATACCATGAATAATAGATAAGGCAAGAGTAACATAAATTTACTTCAGTTCTGAATGCTTTCATGTCGCATCTGTCACCTTAAAATGGCATAGTGGATAATATTAGGTGTTATCCTATGTCACTGGCTATTTCCCTGTGACTAACCAGCAAATACAGATGTCTTATCTAAACACCTTACCAGGCAGTTTACCAACAAAAATCAACTGTGAAAGCATGCAATTCAAGGGGCATGTTTAATACCTGGGAACAAACAGAATTTAGGATGGCACTGTGCTTCCGATATGGGAACCCAAGCTTCTGTGACCCATCACAGAAATCAAACATAACTTCAATTGTTTTCTGTCACCTGATTATTAGTCTTATCTGGTCTGTGACTGAGTCCCAAATCATTGAGGATTACATAAATCCATGTCACAGCCAAAGCAATGGAGCAGCTGGGACCCAGATCTCCTGAGCTTCCCCTCACAGGAAAATCCAAAGCTGCGTTCTTCTCCCTTTCTTCTGCATTTTCAGAAGACAGAGATATGGAAACAGCCGCCACTTCATCATCAAGGCGTGAGCAGTGCCAAGAGGTGCTGGGACGGACAAATGTAAAACCCATTTCTTCCTTCTGGCAGGAAGGACAGAAGGCTGAAGTTCAGAACTTAAAAGCATCTTCCACTTCGACTAGTTCAACTCATGAGAAAACACATCCCTGAATCAGTGACTCAGGCACACTCCACAAACACAGTCTGTATTTGAAATTGACCATGGTAGTGGACAGGAGCGATGGCTTGGTGGGTAAGGGTGCCTGTCTCCAAACTCAACAACCGGAATTTGATACCAGAACCCACATGGTAAGGAGAGAACCAACTGCTGCAAGCTGTCCTCGGACCTTTGCTTTCTCTAGATGGACGTTTCTACATTTCTCAACATGGACCTGGGACACGAGCAAACGCACTCACTCTCTCTGTCTCTCTCCCTCCCTCTTTCTCTCTCTCCCCCTCAATAAATAAATATAAGTAAAACATGACTATAGTAGAAAATATTCATATTGCTTTGACTTTCAGCTGGATTTGGGTATAGGCAGTACAAGGCCAGTCACTGAACATATAGAGAATTAAAAATGTATCTCCAAACATGTATATTCATATGAAGTTTTACAAGTATATGAGAAAAAATTCAAACATTTGTATTTTGTTGTGCAATTTCTATACAGTGTGGGGCATGCCGTTAGTGTAATTTTTCTATGCTTTTCCATTCATTTCAAATTTTATAAATGCCAAGTAGCTTGGCTGCTCTTTACTGGACTCTTCCCCGATGGACAGAAGACGGCAGACACACTGCTGCTCAGGACAGCCAGCATCAGCATGAGCTGCAGCTGATGAAGTGGCACACAGGTTCCCTGGAACACCAGCTATCAAATGATGTTTGATTCCCAGGACTGAACGCCAGCTATCAAATGATGTTTGATTCCCAGGACTGAACGCCAGCTATCAAATGATGTTTGATTCCCAGGACTGAGTGGCATAGGGCAGGTGTGGGGGGAAGACAGGGAGGGGGAAACTGCGTAGTTACACTCTCAAGAAATAAGAAAATTATTTTAAAAATTAACAAAATACATAGATCCTGACCATTTTTTTTTCCTGGATAGCACCACATGATCCCTCCCATGACCTGTCACACTCTCCCTTTTCAAATGGCTTTCTGTTTTGCTGTAAGGAACCTCTCTAAAAGGAAATTAACAACTTGGAGAACATTCTAGCCTAAAGGAAGAACTTTTAACCTCCAAAGGTTACCAATTTTTAAGTGGGTTTTTTATGTTTTTAAGTGATGGTTTAAAAAACTGAACCTGTTATTTAAATGACCTTATGCTGGCTGGCTAGCTGGCTGGCTGGCTGGATAGATGATAAATGATAGATTAGATAGATAGACAGACAGACAGATAGATAGATAATATACATACATACATACATAATACATACATACATACATACAGTGTGTCCTTGTATGGATATAAGATTATTTACAACCTGTGTACTGTAGCACAATCCTAAACAGTCCATGGATTAAGTGCTGTGACAAGTCCAAGCTTTACAAGCTGCATGCCTAAGCAAACTACTGAACTCTTTGGCCCCACAGAGGCACGTAGGAAGAATATCCAGCTAGTATTCATCAACTTGTGACCAAGTTATGTTACTCTGTGACTTTATGTTTAATTAAAGAAATGACACTGTTTACTTCCTCTTAAAGAGTAGCAGTTTTCTTTATACACAGATGCCTGAAGATGAAAACGAAGGCAAGAAATGCATGGTTAAGCATTGCTCTTGCTTTTATTTCTGTAAACAGGATAGAGTGCTAGATGCTTCACTTTGTGCTTTTGTTGATTCTCTCTTTCATATTCCAACTAAAAGAAAACGTTTTCCCACACAGCTATGAAAGCATCCTGATCCTAAATCTGGTATAGTGGTTCATGCCTGTAACCCTTACATTGGGGAGGCTGACACAGGAGAGTGGCTCTGAGTTTGAGGCCTACTTAAGCTACACAGAGCACTCACTCCAGGCCATTTCAGGCTACAGAGTAGACACAACCAGAGCAAAGTGGTGTATGTGGTGACGCCTTTGTTTGCAATTACTTCTACTGCTTTACACACAAATATATGCCTGAACATAAACAGTGTGTGGGATACATGAGAAAACATTTCTATCTGTTCTTCCTCATCACTCCTGCTCAGCCAGCGTCGAGAGCAGCAGACCGTGCCCTCGGGCACAGCTATGACAAATGTTCATACTGATGAGGCAGTGGAATGCAGGAAGCAAGACTCAGGAATGCCCACTGGTACATTTGAAGGACATCCTTCCAAAGCATCGTCAAAATATGCTGCTACATCCTTTGTATTTGCATTTTCACTGGAATCCACAGCAGATAGGATCAATAGGATCCAGATGCCTGCATAAGTCAGGCAGCTGGATTAAAAAAAAAAAAAAGAACAAACTACAACTACCAATTATTACTTTTCCTCAAACCAGACATCTAAAGCACTCCAGATTCCATTTTAACATAAGCCTATGGAAAAATCACAACCATCATATAAGATAATGGATGTAAAGAAGCATTTAAAAACCTACTATGAATCATGTGAAGGTGAAGTATTTCATTCAGCATTTAGGCAAGCATAGTTTTTAATATCAAAATCAGTGTTCTTGTTTTTAAAATAAATTCACACATCGGAGACATCAGAAAAAAATATGAAATTATTGTCTCAAGTTCTTTCTTTCAAAAGAAAAATCACATGAGTACATTTTATCTTTACTGAAATGGGTCTCAGTTTCCCCTTTCCAATTTAGACACCAGGATAAAAACACAATGATTCACTGGCACATAAATGTTCCTTTATCCTCTTGCCAGAGACATTAACAATTAAAAGGAGACCTGAGGACAATATCATTTTATATTTAATTATCCAATTTTATGCAATTAGCTCTAAAATACTAACAATAAATTGAATAAATATGTCCACAAATACCTGTGTTTATGTTAAAATGCCATTGGACTTGCCAAATGCTGTGTAAAATAACTATTCATTCCAAACACAAGCCAGGGTACAGAAAAGCACAGACATTGTTTTGTTTGGTTGCAGTGCTTTCTAAAGGGCTATATTTTTACCATTCAGCAATCCCCTTGTTGGGTTATCCAAACGAACTTCTGCCAAGAATACTACAAATTCAGTGACAGTACTTCTTTGGGGAGAAAAATAGTCCCCTTTCCTCAGAAAATTGAAAGTGTTTATCTTGGCCCTCAAACCTTGTATTGAACCTTCTGGAAAATATGCTAAACCGCTGTTTTTAACTCAGACATTTGTAACCGAAGCAAGAACAGTTCTGCAGCTCTGCACCCAAACACATGTTTATAGTGGATTTCCCCTCTACACCAAAATCCTAGGCTGATGGCAGCACTGTTCAACATATAATTTCCTATGGCCAGGCAACAATCTGGGTATTTATCCATGTATTCAATATGCAACTTGCTGTTAAACCTCAAAGATTTCTTATGGCTAAGAAATGCTAAACATTAAGCATACTTGTTACCCTGAACTGTCACTTTGGGAAGGACTGTTTCTTTTTATGACCTGTTAAGATTTTCACAAGAATAAAATTTACATCATACTGTACTTTACTCCCATGCATGACAATAGAGATTGTTTTCCTAAGGCTGCAACATTTTGGAATTTATTTTCCTGATAGTCATGCTACATCATCAGGCTAATCAGAACACAGGATTTAAAAGACAGACTTTGATTTTTTTCTTACAGTGGTATCCTAATATCTAGGACACAATTATAATCTGAAGAAACTGATTAAATGAACTGTTCATGATTTCTAATTCAGCCCACCAAATTAGAGCTGTTAGAATACAAGAAACAGTGTGGTACAAAGCACAACAGCAGCTCAAATAAAGCATGAATCAAAAATCTTAAAAATCAGGCTGGGTGTGTGAATCGGTGTTTAGAGTAGTGACCCAGCACTCCCAAGGCTCTGGGCTCAATCAAAACAGAGAAACCAAAAGGAAGAAAGAAAAGAAAAAGGAAAGGAGAGAGGACACATTTCCCAAATGTCATCAGAAAGCTCTGATACACTCTACCACTAATATCTGATATAAAATCCCATGCAGCTCACTATCAGCTCTCTGAAGATGAAGTGCTATCATGCAGCTTTATGACTTTGTATTTATCTGCTAGCCTGGTAACAGCATTTTCTATTCTCTTAGAACATTTTTGAAAAGCAGAGACAATTACCATACTAGCTTTATCAAATATTTACTAGGATATTCTGGCAAGAAATCCCTACTTTAAATTACTGGTATGGCTTAATTTATTAGAAAGTGATAAATATATATATCAAAGACATCTTAAAGTATGCCACTGCATTTGTCAAATAAGTACAAAAGTTAAAAGACTAGACATTTTGAAAAGTCAATAAAGAATTATCTGAAGGAGTGTCACAAGAGGGCTGTGAACAATAATTTATTAGTATGACTGAAAGTGAAGACCAGGAAGGAGTGCATTCCCCCAGTGAAGAATCATTTTCTCTCCCTCTCCCCAAAGGTGGGGTCACTCTATGTAGCACTGGCTGTCGTGGAACTCAATGTAGACCAGGCTGGCTTTGGACTCACAGCGACCCTCCTGGCTGTCTCCCTACTGCAGGGATTAATAGTGTACATAGGAAGGCGGCAGACACCCTTTGCCATTCACATGTGAATCAACCTAACACTCTTCCCGGAACCTTGTTTCTCCTCTTCCTGTTTTCTAACAAAGAAGCAGGATTTACCTCTTAAACTCTTGGGGTTGGGTGGGCAGGATTCTATGCCATTTATTGGAAATAATGACTTGGAGGATACTTTGGAATCATAGTTGAAGGGAATTTTATACTATTTTGGTATTGAAATAAATTGGTGAACAGACCATACCTGAAAAAGAACATGTACATGGCCGCTGTGATGCAGAACAAAAGGACCTGCAACAAGGAGGAAAAGAATTATTTGCAAAAGGTACTGGCATCATCACTGCTGTGACTGACAAAAGCAAAACATCCACTATTAAATCTCAGGCCTGGTCCAATGAAAGAGCACAGAGGCTACCATCCCATCACAATGTACCTCAACATACAGCATTATGTAATATACTTATGAAAGACACTGCAATAAGTACCACTTCTCAAATACACCACATCAAGGCAGTAATGAACTTGTAAGTATATGTAAACATACTATATACATGTAGAGTGTGTGTGTATACATATATATAATATATATATATATATATATAATCATCACTCAGTATCTATGAAAGACTGGTTTAAAAAATAATCCAGCCAACTAGCCCATATATACCCAAACCAATAAATGATCAAATCTCTCATATAAAATGGCATGGTATCTGTATATGAATTATATACATTCTCTCACATTTTAAATCATTTCCAGATTAGCTATAAGAGGCAGTAAAACATGTATATTCAATCTATACAGTTACTAGACTGATTGTTTAGGGATTATTAAGGAAGGGGTTACATATGTTAAATGGAGTTAACAAATTTTATAATATTTCAACCAGCAGTTGCATAGAAAGGGGACCCAGTGATAAGGTCATAAGGTCAGCTGTATACACAAAACTAATAGCAAACGTATATACACAGAGGACTCATACAGACTGAATGGATGGAAAAGGGTTCAACCATGAACACCTTTACAACTTGCCTATTAGAACCCAGACTTTCAAACCATGGGTCAGGACTAAATATATCATGTGAGGTAACTGACAAAAAAGGCAATAGTAAAAGCTTCCCGAATGTGTAACCACCAATATTTAATTCTAAATCAAATTTAAAGTATATCTTTAAATCCAAGATGTTTCTGGCAGGACTTGGCCAGGTTAACTCTGAAAAAAGTCTTCTAATATTTTCCTACCCTCATACATGTAAGAATCAAATCATTATATTTCTCTTACATTGTGTAAAAGTGCTTAACTTTGAAAATTCCCCTTGAGTTCCTAACTTCAGTTTCCTAATACCCATTCAATGAATTTTGTCTTAGGATTAGAATTGAATTTCCAATAAATTCTAAAATGATCCCAAACACACTTTCTGCCACTTTACTATGCATTTATACAAACCAAACCATCATAGCTGAGGGTTATAAAATCAAAATACTGATTAACTGAAAATTTTGATATGCTCTATGCCCTGCAATATTAAAAATTCAGTCAAAATTTAATTTTTTTGTATAAAAATAAGCAAGTCTATCCATCAGTATACAAACTTTCTTTTGTCTTTAGTAAATATACAATTTGCTCCAAGCCCTGCATCAGTTAATGTCCTCCTGAAGCACAATTAATAAATGCTCAGGAAACTGATACTGGGGTTCAAGATGATGACACGAAAAGCAAAGCAGCAACCACTGGCTCTTACCTCGACCTCAGTGCAAAAATGGCGATCCTGCCTCCAGGATCTGTGACGGAGAGCTGTCTCCTCCCGTCTTATAATCCTCTCTAGTTCTGGGATTAAAAGTGTGCACCACTACCACCTGGTTTCTATGGCAAGCTAGTGTGGCTACTGCAATTAAAGATGTGTGTTATTGCTGCCTGGGTCTATAAGGCTGGACAGTGTGTTTTACTTTTCTGATCCTCAGGCAAGTTTTATTTATTAAAATACAAGTGAAATGCCACTACACCTCTTAATAGATTCTAGTCCAGCAGAATGGCCCCATAAAGTGTTCCTACCTTCTCCAACTTCACAAAAGAAATTATCTAGACTCTGTCTCTCTTGTTCTTTTCTTCTCCTCTCCTCTCCTCTCTCCCTCTCTCATAACTAGATTTTATCCTAATAAATTAAAACTACTCATGATAACCATCTGAAAATATTTTTTCTTCCAAATAATATGGGTGAAACTCTGGAACTCAAGCTTAGGAGTTAGATAGACCTAGGTTTGAATGTGTTTTGTGAAATGAGATATTTCCTAGGATTTTCCAAGGCCGATCTATAACTAAGAATAGTATCT